>PVKN010004003.1:0-25741 GCA_004027915.1 Capromys pilorides
GGAGGCTCATACCAAACACACATCTGGTCTGGGGTTCAATTCCCAGCACTGCACCAAAAAAAAAAAAAAAAAAAAAAAAAAAAAACGGGGGGCCGACACGGCGGCTCCGGAGAAAAAAAGCCCCCACCAACACACCCAGAGCCTGCGGAGGGCAATGAGTATGCAACCTAAAACAAAAAAACACAAAAAAGCAAAACAAAAAAAAAAAAAAAAAAAAAAAAAAAAAAAAAGAAATGAGGGGCCAACGAGACGGTTCAGTGATCTAAAGCGCCTGCTTAGGAAAGCTCAGGCAACTGCAGGGACTGCGGTTCGATCCCCGGCACCACATGCTGCACCAGCCCTACCACCAGGGCAGGCTGAGTCAGCCATAAAATAAATAAATAAAGAAGCAAACAAATTTAAAAAAAAATTTAAAAATAAAAAAAAAGAAAAGAAAAAATAAATGAGTACAATGCACAGCACAACAGAAAGTGGCAGTGTTGACAAAGGCAGAGCAGCGAAGGGGATAGCGAGAGTATGGTACCAAGGGATTGAATTCAGGACCTTGCGCTTGCCAGGCAAGGATTTATTGCCCTGGACCATCTCCCTGGCCCTTACTCTGGGTTCTGTGAACCTGTGACTCTGCTTTGTTAAGATCTTTGTCCCATGAGGCTCCTGGAATCAGTTGAGTTCTGTGGCTCTTTGGACCCCCCCCCCTTCTCCTGGTCATGTGAGAAAGTGTTGACAGTATCCAGTATGGGGACCATGTGGGAAAAGGTCTGAAAGCTGGGAGCTGGGTGTGGTGGGGAGAGACTTTGGTTCTGGCTCTGCCATGGGTTCCAATGGTGAGTTCTGGGCAAAGCTGTGACATGATCTCACTGTGACAGGATCACCCTGGCCATTGGATAGAAAGACAAAAGGGGACAAAGGCAAAAGCAAGGTGATCTCAAGGAAGTGGCCCTGCTGTCCCGGTGTAAGGCAAGGGTGATGGGGTCATGGTGGACTTGAAAGTGAGATGGCAAGACTGACTGCACGATGGGACCCCAGGAATGGCAAGGCAGAGCTGTGGGGGGAGGAGGCAGGCAGGGTGGGGGCTCTGCCTGGCCAGCTGCTGAGTTCTGGCCAGCTGGGAACCCAGGGCTGGTGTTCCGGAGACAGTCCCCTCTGGAAGGAGACATTTGGGGGCCACCATGGTAGGGATGCTCTTCAGAGCCCTAAGCAAAGTAGCTGTTTAGGAGAAGCGGGAAGGGAGGGACAGGTCATGGGGAAAACTGTCCAGGGTTGAGAAGTGAACGTAAAACGTGCGGTTCCTTTATATCTGCCAAGCGCAGGCCTAACAGTTAATTTGCCTCAGGCAAATACAGACAGAGCAGCTTTCGGCCACCGGACATTGGGAGATTTGCACCCAGAACCACGGTTCCTTAGTGTCGGAAGGAACCTTAAATCGATCATTTCATCTGTATGCCGCTGGCCACCCTTGCCTGACCTTTGAATCCCTTGCTCCAGAAGAAGAAATATTTGTCAGACAGCGAGGCGGCTAGGGTCAGGCAGAGGTTGTTCTGTGGAAAAATGCAAGGAAGGGCTGGTGTGTGGGGGTGAACCTTGTAGAGCAAAATCTGGGTTGGAGGGGCTGGTGAAGACCTCCCGGGATAGAGTGCTCCAGCTGCTGCTCCCTAGCCTCCACCCACCGTGTGCCTCAGTTTCCCCGTATGTAATACAAGGGGCAAGACACCCTCTCCGCCCAGGTCTGCAGTGAGATCTGAGTACAGAGATGAGCGCGGCGAAGGGGTAAGTGCCGCGCCTGGGTTATCTGCAAAGCAGGAAGGAGGACAAGAGCTGGCTCGGAAGGGCAGCGGCTGGAGCCAGGGAGGAACCCGTCCTGGCCTCGCTGGGTCTGTTGAAGCGGAGGACCGGAGCTGCAGCGGACGGGTCTTGGTCTGCACGAAGCCTGGGCCCGGGATTTGCCTCCAGGGCTGGAACAGAGATGACCTCGAGGCAGCAGCCCGGAGAAGAAACAGAGACGCCGAGGTAAAGAAACTCTCAGACTCAGGGAGGCACCAGACCCGCCCAGACCTCGGCGGCTAAACAGGGACCTAAGATCCAGGACAGGGCGCATCCCGGGGCCCGCAGGTCCCCTGTGCGCGCGGCTCGAGGTCGGGGGTCCCCGCAGAGCCCGGCGGCCGAGCTCGCCCAAGATGGCGATGCAGGGGCGGGAGAGGCGCCCGCGGCCCACGTCCCCCAGCTGCTCGGGCCCGGGCCCCCGAGGCCGCGCCCCCGCCCGCGGCGCCGCGCCTCCCCGGGCCACTGACGCCCGGCGCGCCCTCCCCCCGCCGCGGCTGCCGAGCGCCGGGAGGCTGCGGCAGCCCGAGCGCGGCCCCATGGCGCGGGGGGACGCGGGCTGCGGGCGCGGACTCCTGGCGCTGACCTTCTGTCTACTGGCCGCGCGCGGTAAGGGGCACGAGAGGCGCGGGGCGCGCCGGGCAATGGAGTCCTTGTCCCGAAGGCGTGCGGGGAGGGCGTCCCACGCCCGCGGTCCCCCAGTGGGGGCTGCAGCTGCTCCCGGGCGGCGTGCGGGTCCGCAGGGGGCTGCGCCCTGGGCGCGCAGAGTCCGGAGCCGCGCGTGTGCGTGAGCGCGCGGAGGGGCCCCGTGAGTGTCCGCGGCTGCAGAGCCCCCACGGTCGCGCGTGGCATCGGCGCTGGTGGCTGCGGCGCCGACCCGCGGGTGTGCCGCTTCCGTTTGCGCCCCGCGCGCGTCGAACTATGACTACCCGGCTGAGCTAACATTTGGCCTTGGCTTCTGGGGAGTGTTCTTGCCCAAAGTGGGGGGACGGCGGCGGATTAGGGGTTGACCGAGGAAGATGGCGAGGAAACAACATTAAACTTTGCCCAGTGGGTGTGGCCCCTGGGACCAGTTGGGGCTGGAGCGGTGGCGGTGTTGCGGCCCCTAAAGCTGTGGCCCCAAGGGGCACGGGGTGGGGGACAGGAACCAGTTGCTTTCGTGGCGCTTCCGACACTCGCGCCCTAAGCGCGGGTGGGGTCAGCAGGGACTCCCCGAGCTCGCACCCGGGTGGCGGAGTTGTCCACGCGCGGGCAGGCCGGCGAGCCGGGATCCTTCCTCCGCCGCAGCCCGGACTCTGGGTCCCGAGTGCGTTTAGGGGGCCCGGAGAGGCTGGGGGGAGGGGACGGCTGCCGCTTTGTTCGCCCGGTTCTCTAGTCCCCGGCGCTGCAGGGTGGGGGGACGAGGATGTGTCCGGGGCCAGTCGGGGAGGGACTTGGTGGTGGGGGTGGGAAGGGGGATTCTGCTCCAGCTGCTGCGGCCTTGCAGAGACTCAGCCAGGCCACGTGGGAGAGAGGCGGGAGGCGGGACCGAGCCTCCTCGGGGCGGCCCCAGGCCCATCTCCAGCAGAGGCGGGTGGGAAAGTGTGGGGCGCCAGGGTGGGTGGGGGGACCCCTTCCCTCCGCAGAGGCGCGGCCCTCTCCTGCTGGGACTGCGGGAGTTGTCAGGTGAAAGGGAAGGGGAAATGTCAGGAGGCATCTGTCCTCCAGGAGCCCAAGGGATTAAGGAGTGATACACACACACACACACACACACACACACACACACACCCCTGTGGTTCTTCAAGAGCTTCTGGAGCACAGTGTCACCCAGCACAGCGGGACCAGGGCTGGGCCCCTCAGCGGCCCAGCATGACACTGTGGGATCCTCTGGCCTCTGCCTGGTCCTCACTGCATGGCCCCTGTGAGCCGCTGGCAGCCGCTGCTCGGCTGCTTGCCCGGGCCCCTCCTGTGAGTGTGCAGAGCTCAGGTGCAGGGAGCTTCCGCAGAGATCTGCCTGGCTGCCCTGACCTCCGTTACTTCATTCCTCATTCACTGCGCAGCTTTTACAGGCCAGGGAGTGCTGGCTGCTGGCCGCCTGGAGTTCAGTAAATAGGAGGCAGAGTGGACCGTGGCAGGAAGCTTCAAGGCTGTGGATCAGGGGGGGAGTTGGAGGCAACTGCCAGGTAACCTACAGAACAGGGAGAGGTTCTTGAGCCAGCCACAGAAGCCAGGAAAGGCTTCTGGAGAAAGCGAAGATAACATGGAGGGAGGGGGACAATGCGGAGGGAAGGCAGCCCCTGTAAGAAGGCTCCTGTGGACTGTGGACCGACCGGGAAGATTTCCCAGCCGGCAGTCGGCGTGAACACAGGTGGTTCGGCTTCCACTCCCGCTGACTACACGGAGCTAAGTTTGGCTGGACCTTAGAGCGCGAGGCCAGAGAGTTAGGCCGGTGCATGAGGGCTCGATGGGCCAGGGATCCTGGAGCATCCAGAGGGGAGGCCGAGGCGGGTGGCAAGGCCCAGCTCAGGAGGGCCAGGTCACCGCAGCACTGGAGAGCATGAACTGGGCAGGGCGGAAGCCCCAGCACCTGGAAGTCAGTGAGGGGCACCGTGAAGGGAGGCTGGTGGCAGCTGGCCGTGGGGTAGACAGGGCGGTTACACCCTAGAGATGTTAAGGCAGTGCAGGCTGTGGGACATGAGAACAGGCTGTGTATTGAGGAAGGCAGGGAGGAGGAAAAATGATCGGCATGGTCAGGGGCCAGGGATCAGGGACTGTGGGGACTTCTGGAGGAATGGGCTCCTTTCTGGACAGTGCTGGGAAGCTGTGCTTTTCCACACATGTGGGAACCGGGGTTCCCCTTCTACCCAAGTCAGGATGCAGAACATGGGAGCCCAGAGGTCCAGAGTGGAGGCTCCAAGGATAGGGGTGCTTTCTCCTCACCAGAAAACCCTCCTTTCCCTTATATCCCTCTCTCAGCCCAGAAACCCCTTGCAGGTAGCTGAGGTGGGCCCTCAGATCCATCTCAGAGGTTCAGAGCCAGGTCAGCTCCCGGCAGTGTCTCTGGATACTGATTCTTCGCTGGCTGTCGTCTGAACTTTCGCTGATCATGTGTGCACTTTTGTGGCCCTATTAAGCAATACTCGGTGTCAACTAGCATTTCCTCTTCTTTTTCCCATAGTGGTGTCTTTTTCCCGTTAAAGGATCTCACAATTGGGGCCGGCGAGATGGTTCAGTGGTCTAAAGCGCCTGCTTAGGAAAGCTCAGGCAACTGCAGGGACTGCGGTTCAATCCCCGGCACCACATGCTGCGCCAGCCCCCACCACCAGGGCAGGCTGAGCCAGCCACAAAATAAATAAAATAAAGAAACAAACAAACACAACAAGCAAACAAATAAATAAATAAAATTTTAAAAAAAAATGAAACTATCATATAAAAAAAAAAAAAAGGATCTCACAATTACAGCATCATGGAATGTCAGCACTGAAATGTAGAATTTTAGCAGGAACCCATTTTACAGATAAGAAGACCAAGTGGCCCCTCAGAGTTCCATAGGTCATGAACTGAATTCACTGGCAGTGAACCCATCTCCCAGCTCTTGGACGCTGCCCTCCAAGGCTGTGTGGTATGGCCGGCTTCCCCTTCCCTGGGAGGAGCAGACACACACACCCCAGTTGCCTTCTCTGTACTTCTTGAGAAGTCCCCAGCTTTAGGCCTGCCCCCCTCAGTCCTCTCTCCGGGTTTGAAATCCTCCCTCCACCACTCACCCACCTTGTCCAATCCCCTCCAGCATCTGAGGTACAGCAGCCAGGCTTGACAGGGAATCCCAGATGTGAAACAGATGTCTTTTTGAAGCAGGCCTGGCAGCTCGCAGCTCCCAGCTCCCAGGGTTTAGAAGAGTAAGAGTGGCTCTGAGGGAGAGGACCCTAGCCTAGGCAGAGCAGGCACCAGAGCTGACGTCCTGGGCTCAGCGTGCTGTCTTCTAGGTCAGAGATGCCACTGGCTCCCACTGACTCGGTGCTGGGGCTGAGGTGTTCCCTGGGCTTGAGGGTCCATGGGTTATGAGTCAGGGAAGCCAAGCATCCCTTGGGGCAGACCCACCACTCAAGAGTGGTTTCGTGGTGGTTGGTTAACGTGCCATGGAGTTCAGAATGGAGCAGGAAGGAGGCTCCTGGGGCGCAGGAGAAAGGTGGTGTTTTTTTTTTTTTTTTTTTTTTTTATGAGCAGAATAGATTTATTGAGAGAAGAAAGCTCCTGTCCAAGAGAGGGACAGGACGGGGGTCCCAAGTGGGTGTCCCCCAGAAGCTGTCGCTTCCAGGGACTTTTATAGAGAAGACATGGGAACTCACTTAGGTAGGTATGAGGTGGGACAAAGACTATGGTCAGCCAATGAGATCACAAGCACCATTGCTCAGGACATTGTTTAAAATCGAGATCCAATGGGAAGGCAAGTCAGGTAGCAAGCGGTCAAGAATAGCTTGGGCTCGTGACTCTTTCTAGGGTCTTTCAAGGTGATTGATACCTACTTAGAGTATCAATCCCTGATCCCCACCACCTAGGGAAAGATGTAGTTGTTTTTGTTTACTCTTGTCTTAAGATCTGGCCCACGGTGGAGGAGTGTCTGTTTCTAGTTGTAAAGTCACCTTGTCTTCCATGTCATCCTTGAGGGCCTGGCCCTGTCTGACTGCCTATAATATTTTTATCTAATTCAGCTGCCTACAACATTCCCCCGTCTGAAGAAGTAACCCGAACTGCTGGGAGGGAACCATGGGCGATGACCGCTCTGGCTTCTTCAGGCTGAAAGGAGTCATAGTTGGGAACCGGCAGTCAGAGATATTTTTCAGAGGTCCTATCTAAAGGCCTTCAAGAGACACCAGGCACTTTTATCTTGGGTAGGCGTATAGCTTTGAATCTCCGTCCAATGATCTCAGTGGGGACCTCCAAATGATACAGGAAGAAAAAAGTGATCTGGGGTGGGTCCCCTCCAATAGGGAACCTCCAAATGATATAGGGAAAACCAATCTCCAAACTGAAAAGTACCTGGGACGAGATCGTGTTCTCTAAAACTGAAGAATGAATTTTAGGAACAAATGGAGGTAATGAACAGAACGTACTTATTGAGGGAAAGAAAACTCCTGTCCAAGAGAGGGACAGGAGGGTGGTCCCCAGTGGGTGTCCCCCAGGAGAAAGGTGTTCTTAAGGGGCTGGCGAGACAGCTCAGCGGTCTAAAGCGCCTGCCTGTAGCCAAGCTTAGGAGACTGAGGTTTGATCCTGGCACCGCATGCTGTGCCAGCCCCGCCCCCAGGGCAGGCTGAGCCAGCCATAATATAAGTAAATAAATAAATAAGTAAAGTGTTTTGTTTTTTTTTTAAAAAAAAAAAAAAGAAAAAAAAAAGGTGCTTTTAACCCCAGGAGCCATGCTGCAGAAGAGGTGGTGTGCTGAGCTCCTAGCCCTGCCACCTCTGTGCAGTACAGGTGCTTTCAGGGTGGGTTTGCTGCTCTTTGTGCATTTTAAGTATTTTGTTAGGTGTCTGGTAGGTGCTACATAGCACACTGGACAGCCTCTCTATGTACCACATCACCCCTACCTCTGAAGGATATTACTGTTATTTATTTATTAAATCTGGTACAGGGTGTCATTATGCAGCTTGGATTCACAGTGATCCTCCTGTTTTCAGCCTCCCCAGTGCTGGGATTACAGGTGTGTGCCACCATGCCCTGAATTGGTGGCCGACTCAGTGTGCCTGGGGGCAGGGCCAGTGTAGCATACAGTGCAGAGGATCACACCCCAGTCCCTGCACTTGTACTGTTAGCTTTTTTGTGTTTTGTTTTGTTTTATGTTTGAGACAGTATGGCCGGCGAGATAGCTCAGGAGCACAAGTCCCTGCCTGGCAAGTACAAGGTCCTGAATTCGATCCCCAGTCTAGGGGGTGGGGGAAGTTTAATATTTGATTTTTTTTCTATTATGGCTGGCTCAGCCTGCCCTGGGGGTGGGGCTGGCGCAGCATGTGGTGCCAGGGATCAAACCGTGGTCCCTGTGGCTGCCTAAGCTTGCCTAAGCAGGCGCTTTAGACCACTGAGCCATCTCGCTGGGACTGAAACAAAGTTTATGTTTGAGACAGGGTCTCTCTATGAAGTTCTGGCTGCCCTTAAGCTCACTTGGAAGCCCAGGCTGGCCTCAAATTTACAGTAATCTTCCTTCCTCAGCCTCTCAAGTGCTGGAATTACACATATGTGCCACTATGCCCAGGCTTTCTTGTTAAATTTTATTTTGAGGCAGAATCTCTTTAAATTGTCCAGGCTGGCCTTGAAATCGAGATCTTCTTGCCTCAGTCTCCCAAGGGGGATTATAGGCATGCGGGCCCTGCCCAGATTGTCTTGTCTTTTTTAGTGTGTCTTTGGATGTCCACCCATCTATTCAAAGAATATTTACTGAGCCAGGCACTGTTCTAGGCACTAAACATTTAGAGAGCTGAGTAGGATGTAATCTCATGTTCATTGCCTAGCTGTGGAGAAAGAGGAGTTAGAACTCCTGGGATCCAGGTGCCTTCCGGAGAAGAAGAGGGAGTGTGTGGTCTGTAGGAGTCTAGACAGCACAGGATATGGTCAGAGAACCAGAAGTGGACGCCTTCAGTCTCTCAGGAGCAGGAGGTGAGCCAGTCAAGCAGCCACTGTCACCTCAAGATTGTTGTTGTAAAGGAGGAGCTGAGTCCCTTCTGGTGTCCCAGGAGACAAGCCCAGCTCCCTTCAGGCCACAAGTGGTATGTGGTCAGGGAGGTGGTTGAGGTTTTGGGGGACACTGACTTGCATCCCATGGGGAAGGAGAGAGATGCTGATGTCACAGAGAATGGGCCTGGAAGTTGAGAAGTGACAAAGCACTAAGGTTGGTGACGAGTTCTAGGCTTCATGGGGGCGTCCTTGGCCTTGCTGTCCCCAGTATCCACCATGGGTCTCTTTCCTGAGAGACTAAGGGGGGCTGGGTCGCACTGAGGCTCCTGAACAGCAAAGGGCTGGCCCAGGGCTTGCCCAGAATCTCCTTTCTGACAGGGTTCTCATGAGTTCATTCCGGGAGTGGGTAAAATCTGTTCGAAAAGGAGGTGGAGAGACGGGCCTGGGTTCCCAAAGACAAAAACTAGGAATCTTTGGCAGGATCTGGTTGAAAAGATGGAAGGGGGAGGAGTAGAGGGGAAGGGAGAAATAGGCCCCCAGGCAGAAAGCTGGAGACCTGCAGTGGTGCCTCAGTCCCGAAAAGAGACCACGAATGCTTTCAGGGAAGATATGGGGACTAGGGCACTGGGAGTAGCAGCGAAGACCCGTGTATGTGAGACAAGGTCTAGCTATGCAGCCCAGGCTGGCAGCAAACTAGAGGCGATCCTCTTGCCTTAGCCTCTCCAGTGCCAGGATGCAGGCTTGCGCCACCTTGCCCAGCTCCCAGGGCATCATTTTTGCAAAAAGATTTGGTGGAGAACCCACAATTTATAAGAAAAGACGTGCTCTGTGTAGTGGATCAGAACGTGAGCTAGAGATTTAAAAATGAAGACAGTCCGGGTAGTAAGCCTCGGACACAGGCTCTCCTGTGTGGCTGGGGGAATAGTGCTGGAGAAGTATGGAGAGTCCTGCAGCAGCTGGATGCCTGGGCCTGCAGTCCCAGCCTCTGGCTCCAGCCCCAGCGTTTACCTCACCAGCTCCTGCTGTCTGTCCAGACAAAAGGAAGAATCGAGGAAGGGCCCTCTGAGGGGCACTTAATGGGAGACTTAGGAAATCCCCAACTGTCTCCCAGAGATGAGAACCTACTTTCTAGCCCTCGGTTTCCTCATCTGCACAGTGGGGGTCCTCGGGCTTTGCACATATTTCCACTGAAGTGGGCCATCTTACCCCCACCCCCCCCACACACACAGCCCCCTGCACCCCTGAAGTTCTCGATGCATCCCTACCCCTGTCGGATTCCCTGTTCCCGCCTGCCGGGCTCCAGGCTCCTCCAAGGTAGCTTAGCCAGACATCTACTGATCCATGAATATTCAGGAAGGCCTTGTCTCCCCCGCCAGACCTGGCCCCTCTGGCCGCAGTCCTGCACGCCAAGGTCCGGGTTGCTGACAGACCCAGCAGCTGCTTGGGCCCCAACTGTTCACAGTGTTCGTTCAGCGCGGCAGGGGATTTTCCAAGCCCCCAATGGACTGCTAGGGATTGGGAGGCCGGCCACCCAAGGGCCCCCGCGGATTCCGGATTCCGCTCATGTGAGCTTTTTCTCCTGCAACCCAAACCCTGTGCTGGTGCGGACCAGGCACTTGGCAGCTGCCTCCCTGTGTGAATGGAGGAGCGGGGCCTGCTGATGGGGGTCTTGGTTTCAGCAGAGCGGTCAGCAGTTGCACCCCCTTATGGAGAACTCCTCATCCAGCCTGCTAGGTTCTGCTGGACCCGTTAGAGTCCAGGAATATCAGCTTTTTTTTTTTTTTCTGGAACCAGGAATTGAACTCAGGCCCTTGTGCTTGCCAGGCAAGCGCTTACTCTACTGAGCTATCTCCCCAGCCCTATCAGCTTCGTTTTCCGCCTGTGGAAACTGACTCCTGAGGCTTAGTGGCTCCAGACAGCTGACGGAGCCCTGGGGCGAGCTTTGGTCGGCTACCCGAGGTCACACACACCTCGCCAGGCAGCAGTACGAGTGCAGGTTTGGTTTCCTTGGTTAAGAGTGGAAACTCCGTGGGGTAGGGGCTGCCCAGTCCCCTCAGCATCCACCAGTCCTGCCCACAGGCCAGTGGCCCCTGGAGGTGTCTAGTCCTGTCTGTCTACCCTTCCGTCCTCCTGAGTGTCAGAGTCCTGGCTTCTGCCTGGTTGCTCTATCCCAACCAGCTGAGGCTTCTCTTCTCTCCTCTACCCCGTTCTTCTTTAGAGGTTGCGGAAAGAGAGCCCGGGACACACAGGACCCTGCGTGCGCGTCTGTGTGCACGCGCGTGCGTGTGCGTGTGCATGTGTGGGTGCGCGTGCACATGTGGGTGCGCATGCAGGTATTGGTGACCGTGGCAGAGACAGAGGTGCATGTGTTCAGGGAAGCAGAATTGTGTCTGGTACTGTGTGTGTCTACTGTGCTTTACGTTTGCTCAGGGATACAGTGATAAGAGCATCAGATGTCTTGGTAAACTGAGGCCCAGAAATTAGTCCCTCTCCAGGCCACGCAGCTAGACTGTGACAGAGCTGACTACCAATTCCTTAGTGTTCTGCTTTGTCCCTGTATGGCTGTGTCTCCTGAGCCTGCCTGGGGTCTCACACGAGGATGGGCTTTGCTTTTAGAGGGTGAAGGGACCTTGGGCCCTTAAGCTCTTAGGAGATGATGTGTGTGTGTGCGCGCGCGCGTGTGCCCACACAGGCCAATTTGCCAAAAGACACTGGGGGAAAACCAGGCATTTCTCTAAGAATAACGGTGACCCAGCCCTGCTGACTTGTTGATTAATGTAATAAATGTTGCCTTTGTGGAATGGCAGTCCCTTCCTCCACTGCTCCCTTCCTTGTCCTTTTGTGGTAAGGCTCTGTTGGGGTCTAAAGGGTCTTCTGAAGCTTGCGGACAAAGATGAACCTGCTTGGTAAGACCCAGGTCCTGAGTGAGGCCAGCCTCCTACGTGACCCTGTTCCTTTAGGAAGGAATGCAGCTTTTCCAGCTACAAGAGCAGAAAAGACCTGGGCTGCCAGGGCTCAGCCTCCACAGCCTGGGATAGCTGTGGGAGCTGCCTCTCTGGATTGCTCTGAATACTTAGACTAAGAGGACTGAGCCAGGCTTGGTTGCAGTCCCAGCACTCAGGAGGCTGAGTCAGGGAGATCCCCACAAGTTCAAGGCCAGCCTGGGCTACAAAGTGAGTTCAAAGTGAACCTGAGCTGCATTGTGATTCCGTGTCTCAAAATCCAAAGAGCAAGGACACGAGGGAGGGCGATACTGAGATAGTGATTCCCACACATACATACTTTCCTACTCATAATATTTTATTTTATTTGTATTTTTTGATGGTACTAGGATGGAGCCCAGGGTGTAATGCATGCTGGGCAAGCGTGCTACCTCTGAGCTACAATCCTGTCACTCATAATGTGTTTTGAATGTTCCCTGGCTACAGCTTTTTTCTAGCCTATGGCATATTTTGCATAGTTTTGGTTGAATGATAAGGGCCAATGTGACCTGTTGGGTTCCAGGAAAGGAAACAACATGACGGAGCCCCTGTCCTGTGCCAGGCAGTGCCGCGTCTGCCTCACACCTCATCTTATTTGATGCTCACCACAGCCCTGATTGGAAGGAGTTAGGCTTTTTAAAATCAAGATAGAGGGGCCTCTTGGCCCCAGCCCCAGGGCATGCTGGGATAGTGATTGAGACTGGGTGTGGTGGTGGCCGAGTCTGTAATCTCAGCACTTGGTAGGCTGAACACAGGAGGATCGCTACTATCTGTGTAGTGAGACCCTGTAGACCTGTACTAAATACATAAAATCAAGATAGAAATCAGTACCGCGGGGCTGCGGAGATAGTTCAGCAGTCTAAGTGCCTGCCTAGGCACGCGCAAGGACCCAGTTCTATCCCTGGTACTGTCATGCTAGCCTGGGCCAGGTGTGCCAAGCAGGCCACGAGACCAGGCTTGGTGGCGCAGACCTGCAATCCCAACACAGGGGAAGCTAAAACAGGAGGATCACTAGGAGCCAGAGCTGTGTAGTGAGACATTAGCAAATACATTTATTTATTTGTTTGTTTGTTTGTTTGTTTATTTATTTATTTATATGGTGGTACTAGGGATTGAACTCAGGACCTTGCACTTGCCAGGGAAGCACTTAGTCCACTGAACTATGTCCCTGGCCCCCCCATAAAGTTATTTTTTAAAAGTCAGTACTACAAAATACACCATGTACAAGACAAAGTTTTTATTTTTTTTAAAAAAATGTTTTTTAGTATATGCAAAGTCTCACTATGCAGCTCAGACTCGTAGTGATCCTCCTGTTTTCTGCTCCCCTAGTACTGGGATTACAGGCATACAACACCACAACGGACTCCACCAGCACACTTGGGGGCAGGGCTGGCACAGCCTGCAGTGCCAGGATCGAGCCTTGGCCCCTGCGCTTACCTAAGCAAGCACTTAGTCTCCTGAGCTATCTTGCTGGCCCTAAGGCAATGCTTTTAGTACGTAGACAAAGTGGTAGAGCTCTGGCCTCTAACTGCAGCACATTTTCATCACCCTAAAGAGAAACATTAGTGCTGCTAGGCATGGGAGGCTGAGGCAGTAGGATCTGCACGAGTTTGAGGTTCGAGCCAGCCTGGCTACACAGTGAACTCTGGCCATCTTGAACTACACAGCATCACTCTGTCTCAAACAAAAAAACAACCAAACTTTGGTCCTTCCCCATTCTCTGTCCACACCCCTGGAAACCAGCAGTCTACTTTCTGTATTTATGGATTCACCTATTTTGGATATTGCATGACAGTGAGGTCACACAGTATGTGGCATTTTGTGACTAGCATCTGTCCCTTGGCATAAAGTTTTCCAGGCTCACCCACGTGGTAGTGGCGTCATTTCTTTAGGCTAGCTGAGTAATTCACTCTTCATCAAGTGGAGAACTCTGAGGGGCTTGTACTTGGGAATAATGCCCCAAACTGGATTTTTTTGTGGGTAAAGACATCAAACGTTAGGGCCGGCCAAATAGCTCAGTGGATTAAAGTGCCTGCAAGCAGGCACAGGGGCAGAGGAGGGAAGTTGATCCCTGGGCCTGCTGTGCCTGCCCTACCTCCCCACCCCCGGGGAATGGGGGTGTGATGGCACACACCTATAATCCCAGCTCTTGGGAGGCTGTAAACAGGTGGATCACTATGAGTCGGATCTCGTAGTGAGACCCTGAACACCCTGTAGGCCCTTCCCTAAAATCCAAAAAAAAAAAAAAAAAGACATCAAATGGTGAGCCATGGAAAGCCAGGCCCAGGCGGGTCTTTCCATGAGACTCCTCCTCCAGGTGCTGGCTAGCCCTGGGTGGTGGCTCCAGAGCAGAGGCAGTGGCTGATGCCCGATGCTTCCTGTTCCACTCAGGGGAGCTGCCGTCACCCTGGGAGACAAGAGTGGAGCTGCGCTGTGCTGCGGGGCCACTGCCTGTGATCCTGGGCCCGCAGCAAGCCACCGTGCTGAGCTGCAGCCTGGGCACAGCTGCTGCAGGGCCCCCCAGCCAGGTGACCTGGAGCAGGGACGGGGACATTCTGCTTGAGCATGACCACCTGCAGCTGCTGCCCAACGGCTCCCTGTGGCTGTCTGCACCACCACCTCCTGAGGACAGCGAGACTGTGAGAGTCATCGAGGGCAGCTATTCCTGCCTGGCTCACGGCCCCCTCGGAGCTGTGGCCAGCCAGGTGGCCGTGGTCAGGCTTGCCAGTAAGTGCCACTGGCCCTGAGGGCCTGGGGTGGGATCCGCCCTTGGCTGTGAGCACAGCACAGAGGCTGACCTTGGAGTGCACGCCCTCCTCCTGCCGCTGTCCTCTCCTCGGGGTCCTGTCTTGTCCTGTGGCCCACCCTGAGTTCAGTAGCTGTCCCGCTGCTCTGCACCATCTGCCCTTTGCCTGCTGTGAGTACAGAGTCTAGAGGTGCATTCACTGCACTCACCTGGAGGAAGCCAGAGAGGCTGCAGGAGGCGGCGGGCCCACAGGAGCGGCCGCGCAGGCCCTGGTGGGCTCCTGAGGGCCGCGAGACCTCGCTTTGGCATCTTACTGTGGGGCCTGTCTCCGAGGCTTGGGCAGGGGACCCTGGAGCCAGCAGCAGCTGACCAGTAATCAGTGCTTCTTGTCCCTCGTGTCTCTACCCCTGTGCTTCTGTCTCTGTGTGTCACTGTGCTCACTGTGGCCCCCACCCCTGCCTCATGTGCTTGCCCTGTCCCTGCCGTGTCTGTCTGTCCCTGTCCCCAGCACTTTCAGACTTTTCTCTGCACCCGGAGCCTGAGACAGTGGAGGAGAATAGGACCGCTCGCTTTGAGTGCCACATCGAAGGGCTGCCAGCCCCTGTCATTACTTGGGAGAAGGACCAGGTGACATTGTCTGAGGAGCCTCGGTAAGTGTCCTACGGGGTGGGTCCACTTAGGCAGGGCCCAGAGGGCTGTGGAGTGGGTGTGGAGCTGATCTGCTTCAAGTTCAGGTAACTCCATTGGCCAAAACTTGAAAGCTAACTGCCTGTGTCTGGTCCCAGAAAGAAACTGGACGGGAGATAGCATAGTCACGCCCCAAGGAGTTGGTGGTAGAGTCCAGCTCCTGCTTCCCAGAGGAGGCTGAGACACGAGGCTGAGGTCCGTGGTGGGAAGCTGGTCATCCGCACAGGGCCCCGAGGCTCTGGAGGTCCTGGTCGCACCCTCTCTGCCCATAAAGGTAGTGATAGGCAGAATAGCTCCTCCCAGAGTGGGAGGAAGCCGCTGCCAGGCACAGGACTCCGTTCTGTGGTGGCCACCTAGGCAGGTCCAGGCAGGTCCAGGTGTGCGCAGAGTGTGACTGGTTCCACAGCTCCCGTCACCTGCTGGCTGGGTGTCCCGTGCTGCTGGGGAGAGGGTTCCTTGGGTGGGGAAACTCTGCTTGCATGGCCCCCCAGGTCTCATCTCCCCACTGTTAAGCCATCTGCCTCTGCCTTTTGCCACAATGTAGGTAGGCGTGGGAGGTACAGAGCCACAGGACACTGAGAGCAGAGCTCACAGAAGGGACGGAGAGACCAGATGTCCAGGATATGGGGACCTAGTGCCTGGATCCCTAGCGCATTATTTCTTGCCCAGCCTTCGTCTCAGCCCACCTATGAGATGGGGGAGGGGTCAGTTAGATGTCCGCTTCCCGAGGTATAGTCTTTCTAGAACACCCGTCTCTTCAGATGCTTCTTGAAGAAAAGTATTTCATAGTCAAATGGAACAGGGAGCTGCTTGCAGCCCTCCCTGTTGGCGTTATCGTGGCCACGAGAATGCTGCACTAAAAGATTCGATGTGGGGCCAGGGAGATGGCTCAGTAGAATAAGTGCTTGCCTAGCAAGTGCAGGGTCCTGAGTTCAATCCCCAGTACCACAAAGGAGGAGGAGGAGGAGGAGAAGGGGAAGGGGAAGGGGAAGGAGAAGGGGAGGGGGAAGGGGAAGGGGAAGGGGAAGGGGAGGAGGAGGAAGAGGAGGAGGAGGAGGAGGAAGAAAGAAAGAAAGAAAGAAAGAAAGAAAGAAAGAAAGAAAGAAAGAAAGAAAGAAAGAAAGAAAGAAAGATCTGATGAATGAATGTGGCCCAAGCCCAGCCCAGGCCCACCTTGCATGCAAGGCAACGCGCTCCTCCCCGCACGCACCCTGCCCCGCCTTGCGCCACTGATTCAACATTGCTGAGCACCTGGCCTCTGTCCACTGTGAATGGGAGCACCAGAACTGGGCCAGGGGCCCCCGAGAACCACCCTCCTCCTGACAGCACCATAGGGCTCGGGCTGACCTCTGCTTCCAGCATGCAGTTCAGGCCTCACCCAAGAGCTGCCTAGTGCCCAAGGCTCCCTGAGTGTCGGCCCCCAAATCCTCTGAAAAGTGATCCTCATCTGTAGATGAGCCAGGCTCAGCTGTCCCCACACACTGTGTGAGGGAATAAAGACACCGCTAAAGCAGCGGCCCGATTATGCCCCAGGTGTGTATTTTTACACGTGCGCAGATCTATGGCATGCACAGCTGTGCTAGTCACACACTGGGCCATCCGTGCTCGTGTGCAGTTATCAACGCCTGCTACCACGGTGGCTGCGCCTGCTTGGAACTGACAATGAGGACCCCGAGGCACTTCCTGGGTACTTACACTAATTTTTAATAATAGGGGGAATCTAGGGGGTAATTTCTCTTCCATGGAAACCTGTAATCAATGCAAGCAGTGTTTCCCAGTGCCAGGCGTTCACAGCCACCTCCATCATTCCAGCCGTCCGTATGGCACTTACAGAGGTGCTTAGTATTTTTCTTTACACCAACTTGCTGTCTTGTAACTTCACACATATTAAAGGGCCGCCGTGGGGGAAGGGCTGTTGCTCGCTGGCAGAGCCCTGTGCTTAGACCCTGGGTTCCGGTCCCAGCACCACTCCCAAATGACTGCAATGAAATAAGACACAGCAACACTTGTTATGCATAAAAGATAGCCATAAAAATAAACACATACTTTTGGGATACAAATATGCCTGGGCACATTTGAAGTCATTCCGTTATCAGCATTCTCTCTCTCTCTCTCTCTCTCTCTCTCTCTCTCTCTCTCTCTCATTTCTTTCTTGCTTTCTTTTTTCCATGACCAGTGATTGAACCCAGGCCAGGGTCTCCATACTGAGCTATATCCCCAGCCCTTTTTTGTTTTTTGAGACAAGATCTTGCTAAGTTGTCCAGGCTGGATTTGCAGTCCCAGAGTGCTGGGATTACAGGTTTGGGTCACCACACCTGCTTTTCACCCACATTCTGAGAAATGAACTAAAGCCCCTAAGTGTAACCCGGGCCACCTCACCAGTCTCCCTCTTAGATTCTCCCAGGATCCACCATATCTGCTGGCCTGTGACCCTCAGCTAGTGTCTCTTGCTTTGGGTAGTGCTTTCAAGAGCTTCACTGGCCCTTGGGGTATTCAGAGAGGCTTTGTCATTTCATCTGGCTTTGTTTGTTTGTTTGTTTGGATGGTACCAGGGATCAAACTCAGGACCTTGCATTTGCCAGGCAAGCGCTTATTCCACTGAGCTATCTCCCCAGACCCTAGTTTTGTTTTTTTGAGATAGGGTCTGACTCTATAGTTCAAGCTGGTCTTGCGCTCACCATGCAGCCCAGGTTGGCCTCAAACTCACATTAGTCCTCCTGCCCCAGCCTTCCCAGTGTTGGGATTACAGGTGTGCCCCACCATGCCTGGCATTTGAATTTATTTTAAAATGGTAAAATAGGGCTGGTGAGATAGCTCAGCAGTCTAAAGTACCCACTTAGGCAAGCTTAGGCATCCACAGGGACCGCGGTTTGATCCCGGGCACCACATGCTATGCCAGCCCCACCCCCAGGGCAGGCTGAGTCAGCCATAATACAAATAAATAAATAAGGTTTAAAAAAATAAAATAAAAATAAATTTTTAAAAATAGAGACTTTGAGACTTTAAAAATAGAGACTTCTTTCTAGGGTGTCAGAACTGGGTTAAAACTTGAACCCAATTCTTCTGATGCCCAGTGCCACATGCTGTCACAGCAGCATGTGGAGTACCGGCAGGGACCTCAGTGGCCCACACCTATACCCCCTGGCCAGAAAGTTAATGTGGCCCAGATCTCATTTGGGAATTGACCAGACTAAGGCAGGGAGGTCTCTAGGGGGAAGAGGCAGTGGGCAGCAGAAGGGCTGCAGGGTCCCCCTGAGTCCTCCTGCAGGACCCCTGCAGTACCAGTGCAGGGGTGAAGTCCCAGTTTCTGGAGGAAGCAAAGAGCAGCACCGGCCTGGGGTGTAGGCCTGCCTGCAGCAGAAGGAACAGGTGGCCCTTGGCTTTCGGGAGACCCTTTGGCTCCCAGGAAGCAAAGTGGGGAGAGGAGAGCCTCAATGCAAGCCTGGAAACCTGCTGGGGCTCCCAGACTTGGAGGAAACCATAAACCTGCATCCTCCTTCCCTGTCACCCACCTCTGACCCCTGGGGCTGGGGCTGGCACAGCATGTGGTGCCGGGGATCGAACCACCGTCCCTGCGGTTGGCTAAACTTTCCTAGGCAGGCACTTTAGACCGCTGAGCCATCTTGCCGGCCCTAAGCCTCCATTTTGCCACTAATAAAAGAGAGATTGTGCCCTCCCCTATCTTGGACTTGCTTTGAGGGTCAAATGGGATAGTGAATAAAAGGGACCTTATCAGAGTAGGGAGGCTGGGACCCAAGCAGGGGGTTAAAAAACTTAAACTGAGCCAGCACACACCTGTACTCCCTGCACTCCCGAAGGCTGGAGTTGGAGGATTGGGAGTTTGAAGCCATTCTAAGCAGTTTAGTAAGAGTCTGTCTCAAAATTAATTATTTTCAGTGCTCACTTTGGCAGCACATATACTAAAAAATTGGAACAATACAGAGAAGATTAGTATTGCAAAATTACATTTTTTTTCAAAAGGCTGGAGATGTAGCTCGGTGCAAAGACCTCAGATTCAATCTCCAGTGACATTAAAATCAATCAGTCAATCAATCAGGGGCTGGGGATACAGCTCAGCAGCACAGCTCCTACCTGGGAAGCATCAGGTCCTGACTTCTATTCCTGATACCAAAAAAATCAGATTGTATGAGAGATTCTAGCTACATTGTCCCTCCTACCCCAGCTTCTAGCGGTCCCTAGTCCCCTCCCCAGATAACTAACTACCCTTGCCAGAGATACCAGGGCACACGCCCGCATAGATGCGTCTGTTTCCCCTCTTGTGTTACTACTGTTTTGGAAAGAGCTCCCCTTCTGGCAGGCCTAGAGCTGCTCCTCTTCACACCCAGAGCGTGCGGCCTGCCCCTGCCTGCAGGCTGCCACCGGCAGGCAGCCCCAGCCTCTGGTGTTGGGGTGACTATCGCTGTACAAATGTTACTGCGCAGAAATGTACGACTGTCTATAAATCAGGGTCCCAGAGGCGGCACTGCTGAGCCCAAAAGGTCCGTGCAGTTTGGGTGTGGAGCTGTTACACCCTTAGCGGGAAATCGGGTGCGGGTGGCCCCTGACAGGCAGGAGCACGGGGCGCCCCGCGCCCCCCAGTGGCCCCAGCGTTAATATGTGCGCCTCCCTGAGCCACCCCTCAGCTGCCTTCTCCTCCTTCCACAGGCTCATCACTCTCCCCAGCGGTGTCCTCCAGATCCTAAACGTTCAGAACAGCGACGCAGGCTCCTACCGCTGCGTGGCCACCAACTCAGCCCGACAGCGCTTCAGCCGCGAGGCGCCACTCAGCGTGGCCCGCAGAGGTAGGTAGGGGGGCTGCAGGCTGAGGGACCTGGCGGTTCTGGGAGCAGCTGCCTGTGAGCTGGGGGCCTCAAGAAGCCCAGCCCTGCCTTCGCGTGGGTGCCGGGGCAGAGGTCCCCCTGGACTGGGACGCAGTGATGTCCCAGAGGGCAGTGCCGCCCACCCAGCCAACCGGGGACAACCCTGGAGCTGGACCCAGACCCTGACTCCTGGTCGGGGATCGTCCTTCCTCAGGAGTCCCTGTGTCCCCTTGGGACAGGGATGCGTCTGGAGGTGAGGTGTCTCCTCGAAGCCCTTGCCTTCGCCCCTAGCTCTCTTACCCTGGGAGCTCCAGGACCTTGGGGTGCTGGGGAATTCACCCCACTTGGCTCTCTGCAGGCCACACACACGTCATTTCTGCCTCTGTTTGTGACAGGAGTAGGAAGAGCACAGGCTTTGAGGTCGTAGTGACCTGATTTGGATCCCCGTTTGAATGACCCTGTTAACAGATGTCTTTCAGTGTTCATGGCCACTTAGGGGAGCGTGGGCAGTGCCTGACACTTTGTGGGCGCTGTGTAGACTACAGAGGTCATGTCAAGCAGCCCCCCTACCGCCCCCATTTGTCTCACTGTCGTCCCACCCCCCACACACCCGTGCCCCGGGTCTCTGCCTCCACCTGCTGGACAAACCAGATATTACGATCTTCTACCCAAGGACTGCTTCCTCTGAGAACCTGCTTGGGGACCTGGCAGGGCAGGGCGCTCAGGCACTGCTGCCGGCACACACTCGCCCTGTCCTTCCCTGTGGGGCGGAGGCTCTTGGGAAGGGTCTCCCTAAGGTCACACGGCGGCAGTGCTGATCCTGGGCCTTGGATGGGTCGGCTGGAGGGGGGCACAACTGGCCGCGTGGAGGCCCAGGTAAGATGTTCACTGCCCGGTCTTCTCTCCAGGGTCTCTGGCAGACACCAGGGGGCAGGACGTGGTCATCGTGGCAGGGCCAGAGAACACCACGGTGGTGTCCGGGCAAAGTGTGGTGATGGAGTGTGTGGCTTCTGCTGACCCGACTCCGATCGTGTCCTGGGCCCGGCGGGGTAAGTGGAGAGGGCTGGGCAGGTGGGGAAAGAAGGGTGTGGCATCCTCCGTGTCCCCAGGTCACTGGCCTTCTGGTGTGACAGGGACTACTGTGGCAGATGTGAGGCCGGGCCGGGGGTCTTCTTTCTGTGCCTCTGATGGTGTCGCAAGTAAGTGAGAGCAGGAAGGCGCCCCTGAGCCAGCCAGGAGGCCACAGCCCCTCCCGACAGTCTGGGGAGCTGCAAAGCTGCCAGTTGATCCACCCAGTTTGCTCTGGCCTTGGTGAGCCTGGAAGGGCGCTGGGCACAGGAAACAAAGAATGGATGAGAGGCAGAGGCTCACAGAGGAGCCATACCCAGGAAGAGAGGGGGAGGGTGTCGGCCAAAGGAGAGTGCCCTGCAGGACCCAGTTCCTGGAGGTGCTGGAGGCCAAGGACAGCACCAGGCCAGACTTCACCCTATCTCCTTCCAGGGCCACCCAGAGGCCCCTGGGGACAGCAGGTGCTGGGATGATTCTTCCCAGTGGGCAAATGAGGAGTCCAGGGTCCAGAGAGCCCACACCCGGGCATCAGCACCCCTTCTTTCCACTGCACCATTGCTACGGTCCTGCGGAAAGAAAGTATTATTTGTTCCTAAGAACAGACTTGTCCTGAGTTCATGACAGAAGTATTAAAAAAAATTTTTTATAGAGTATTTGGCTCAAGGTCTTGCAGTACCAGCTTTTGTTTTGTTTTGTTTTGTGGGACCGGGGTTGGAACTCATGACCTTACACTTGCCAGGCAGGCACTTGTGCCATGGAGCTATCTCCCCGGCCCCCACAGCACCAGATATTGAACCCAGGTCCTTGTGCTTGGCAGGCAGGTGCTGAGACACCAAGCTATCTCCCCGTCTCTCATGGCAGCAGTACTAAATCTTTTGTTAAAGCTGCCTTTGTGCTCCTTCCCTGATTCACTCTATAACCCTACACTGCCTCCTTTTTTATCTGTATATCTCACATTGAACAGAGTATGAAACCCTGGCTGGGGAGGTGCAGGCCAGTAATCCCAGTATTTTGGGAGGCTGAGGCAGGAGGATCCCATGTTTGAACCCAGCCTGAACAAATTAGCAACTTACTAAGAACTTGCCACAAAATTTAAAAAAAGAAATAAACAATAAAAAGGACCTGGGATGTAGCTCAGTGCAAAGGCTCTGGGCTACATCCCACAGTGCTGGAGGGAAAAAGCATATTATTAAAATAGTTTAAATAAAAACAATCTGTGAAATAACTACGTACACCGAACAGATGGAATACAACAGTGCTGGTATCTTGCACCTTGTGAATCACACTCTATCATTAGACACCTAGATGGGCAGAGCCAGGGCCCGCGAGACTCTGGTACTATTACTGGGGTAAGTTTGTGGCGTCACCCAGAGCCCTGGTACCAACATTTCATAAATCCCCAGTATATCTCGATCCAAGGAGCTTCTTAGAAGTACAGCCGCCCTGACCTGCGCTAGGCCTCCACAGCCTGCAGGGGGCGCTGCGTTTGCTCCCGGGATCCACTTGCGCAGGCAGCACTGTGACCCTGTGGTTTTACAGCAAGTTGGCTCACAGCGCCTCCAGACGAGCCTAGGGGAGCTCCATTCCTGGCCTCCGGCCCTGCTACTTATCTAGGTGTTAACTTCAAGAATCTGGGAAGGGGCAGTGGCTTTTTGTGTTTTGTTTTGTTTTCGGCCTGCAAATGCGATACATGTTCACAGTTTTAGAAGAGTAGGAAAAATTAGAAGCAGAAAAATATGCCACCACTCAGAGATAAAAATAGTTAACATATGCATGTATTTCATTCCAGGTTTTTTTTTCCCCCATGCATATATACACTTTCTCCTGTAATCGAGAAAGTGGTGCTACATTGACAGTACCAAACTTTATTTTATTTGGCAGGATCAACTAAACATTCCCCCAAACCTCTCAGTTTTCTACAATAATTTTAATAACTATATAATAGTCCATCGCTTAGATACAGCTATAGTCAGGCATGATGGCCCACACCTGTAGTCTCAACACTTGGAAGGCTGAGGCAGGAGGATTACTAGTTCGAGGCCAACCTGGACAATTTAGCAAGGCAGGCCCTGTGTTAAAAGAAAAGAAAATGGATGGAAGGATGCATGTATTCAGATATTGGGTCTGGCTGGGCTAAGACCACAGGGAAACTGGTATTTTGAGAGAAGAGAATAGAATGGTGGTGACTGGTTACAGATGCGCAGCGCGCCGTGTGGTAAACCTGTGCCGCTCCTGGACTGAGTCCAGGAGGCTGCGGGGCCGCTCTTCCCTACAGGGACAGTCGGTGTCACCCAAGCAGCCGAGGGCCCGGGGGCTGGTCAGAGGAGGTGCACGGCCCGAGGGCGGGGCGGGGTGGGGCTGGCGGCTGCGGTGCCCGCGTCGCCCAGTGCCCTTGTGCTGTCGCAGACGGGAAGCCCATCGCCACAGACGTCATCGTGCTGGGCCGCACCAACCTGCTCATCGCGGGCGCACAGCCCCGCCACTCGGGCGTCTACGTGTGCCGCGCCAACAAGCCCCGCACACGCGACTTCGCCACGGCCGCCGCCGAGCTCCGCGTGCTGGGTGAGGCGGGCGGAGCGGGCAGGGACGGGTCGGAGGACGGAGACGGACAGGAGACCTCGGCGGGGTTGGGGGTGGAAGGGTGAACTGGGTAACTGCAGGTGGCGGAGTGACCAGGGTCTGGCTGGGTGACTGAGCCATGGAGTGAGTCCTGGGCAGGTGGGCAGTTGGGAAGGAGAGAACCCGGGTCTGTGCACTCGGCCGTCATCCCAGTACTCTGGGAGGCTGAGGCAGGAGGGTCCAAAGTTGAGACCCAGCCCAAAACATTCAGGGTAACCCTAACTGTCTCAAAATTTATTTTTTAAAAAAGATTGGAGATGTAGCTCAGGGCGAAGGCCCGCAGTTCGGTCCCCAGGCTTGCTCAGGCTGAAATAGCCTGAGAGAGGGGAAACTCGTGGGCATGGCAAACACCTGAGAGCGCAGGAGGAGCAAATGGGTAAAGAAGAGGAGTGTGGTTAGAACCAGAGGAGCGCAGGTTGCTGGCGGTGAAGAGGACGGTCCGGGAAGTGCCGGGCTTCTGAGAGGAGTGCAGGAAGCTCAGTGGGGGAGACCAAGGCGATCGGCAGAGGTGCAGGGACAGGGGAGCCCTGGTGGCCCAGCCTGGGTCAGCGTCGCTTCCCGCACCCTCGCAGCGGCCCCCACCATTGTGCAGGCGCCCGAGGCGCTATCGCGGACGCGGGCGAGCACCGCGCGCTTCGTGTGCCGCGCGTCCGGGGAGCCGCGACCCGCGCTGCGCTGGCTGCACAACGGGGCGCCGCTCCGGCCGCACGGGCGCATCAAGGTGCAGGGCGGCGGCGGCAGCTTGGTCATCACGCAGATCGGCCTGCAGGACGCCGGCTACTACCAATGTGTGGCGGAGAATAGCGTGGGCACGGCGTGCGCCTCTGCCGCCCTGGCCGTCGTGGTGCGAGAGGGGCTGCCCAGCGCCCCCACGGGGGTCACCGCCACACCGCTGAGCAGCTCCGCCGTGCTGGTGGCCTGGGAGCGACCGGAGCTGCACAGCGAACAGATCATTGGCTTCTCCCTGCATTATCAGAAGGCCCGGGGTAGGCTGGCCTCGAGACCCCTCAGAGAGTGGTGAAGTGGGGGCGGGGGGGAGTGCAGGGTGGGTACCTGGGGAGTTCCTGGTGAGTATCTTGGAGTAGGATGGGGTGGCCGGGAGTCCACACAAGAGGTCCCCCTCCCTGACAGTCAGTTCAAGGCACCTGCAGAGAGGTGCTGGGAAAGTGCTTGCTGTGTCCCCTGCTGTCCTCTCTTGGAGTCATCTACCACCCCGGGTCACTAACTGCCAGGTGTCATTTCCTCAGACGCCAGCAGCCATTTCCTAACCAGTGGAGGGATTAGTAACAGAAGCCCAGCAGCTGTGCCCTCGACGCTCCAGATCGTTTCAGAGATTGGGACAGCGTAGAGGATCGCTAGACAGGCTGCAAATGGCCAGTGCCTGCGGTGGCTCTGTGACAGTCTCTTTGTTCACGATGTCACCTTCCCAGGCATGGACAACGTGGAATACCAGTTCGCAGTGAACAATGACACCACGGAGCTGCAGGTGCAGGACCTGGAGCCCAATACAGACTACGAGTTCTACGTGGTGGCTTACTCGCAGCTGGGAGCCAGCCGCACGTCCACCCCGGCCCTGGTGCACACTCCCGACGACGGTAGGCCCGGAAGCCCGCAGCACACGGCCTGGGCCCGAGTCCCCGTGGACGATAGCTCCCTTTCTCTTTACTGCTGTCCCCGGGGCCCTGCCACCTGGCTCATGTCAGCTTTTGTGCCCTCTAAGGGAGCGGGAAGGGGGTCTTCTTCCCAGTTTACAGTTGGGGAAACTGAGGTCCAGGGTCAGTAGTATAGGTGGAGCTTGATCCCGGGGCCTGTGATTCGCCTTATCGCCCAGTCCTTCTCCCCTTCACCCACGTGTCATCCAGCCGGGGAAGCAGCCAGTCACCCTGGAAGATTGTGCCCCACAGCGCCCTCTAGCTGCCGGCTGGGGAGGGTGTCCCCTCGTCCTGCTGCGCGGGCTCCCCTGAGAGGCTCCCTTTCCTCCCTCAGATCCTGGTCCTGGGCCTTCTCCTGACTTGCCGTGCGACCTGGGCAAGTCTGAGCACTCCTGAGCCTCACCTCCCGCGTCGGTTGGAGCACTGCTCACGCCCTGTTCTTCTCTCAGTCCCCAATGCAGCACCGCAGCTCGCCCTGTCCAGCCCCAACCCCTCGGACATCAGGGTGGCGTGGCTGCCCCTGCCCCCCAGCCTGAGCAATGGGCAGGTGGTGAAGTACAAGATAGAGTACGGTTTAGGAAAGGAAGGTGAGTGAGGGCGGGGCGGGGCAGGGCTGCACAGGGGCGGGGCTTAAGGGTGGGTGGGGCTTCGGGGGCTGGTTGCAGGCACAAAGACAGAAGGGTCAGCTCCAGGTAGAAGGCCCAG
>PVKN010004004.1:0-34989 GCA_004027915.1 Capromys pilorides
AACGAGGGATCCTCAAGAAGTCCCAGGTACAAGCCTGGCCAAAAGACCTGGAAGCCTGGGCTTTGCTATCCTGTGCCTTAAAGAAGGACTTGGATAGGAACAGCATCTGGAAATTGTTGTGCTAGAAAGCAGCATCCCAGCATCTGCCCATCAGGACACCATGTAATATGAAAGAAAAAAGTGTATTGGTTTCTGAGAAAATTCCCCTTAGGCAAAAAACAGACATCTGGAAAGCACTTTCTTATCCTACTTCTGTTCTTTCTGTCTTCTGCACGAACATCATGATGATGGCTGGAGCTTCAGCAGTGGTAATGATGCATGAGGTGACCTTGAAGGTGGAATCTATGTACCAAGAATGGTGCCTCAGAAAGGTAGCAGGAGGCTCCATGATGACTCACTAGGGTGAGGGCCTCCAATTTGGTGCTGAAGAAAAGCAGCTACTCTGAGGCAAGATGGAAGATCTAAAATCTGATATAGGGGGACAAATGAAAAGCTAATCCAGCAGAACCAAGTATTTAGAGGGTTGGAGAGGGGAAAATTGGCCCACTCCTGTATTATTATCCTCCACCCTCTACCCCAGGCCCAGTGTACACATTTTGGAAAAGTATCTGAGGAGAGAGCCCTCAGTGTGGCCCTTCCGTGCTAGTCTGACAGGCTGGAGAGATCCACAGTCAATGCTGTCCTCTCCAGTGGGCACAGCAGAGTGAGACATTTCTGACCCAGAGATTCGAAGAGGCCAAAACCACAGTGAATAAAAATTTAATTGCCGTGTGGCTGGCCAGTGGATAACAGCAGGACATTAGGATGAAGGATTTCCCCAACACAATCCTCCTCCTCTTCTTTTTTTTTGTCTTTTTGAGACAGGGTCTCGCTATGCAGTTCAGCTGGCCTTGAGCTCACTTTTGTAACCCAGGCTGGTCTTGAACGTACACTGATCCTCCTGCCTCAGCCTCCAAAGTGCTGGGATTACAGGCATGCACCACGACACTCGGCCAGAAATTCTCATCCTCATTCTTATCCTCATCATGTCCACAGAGATGTTGGGGCAACGGTTTCACTGCCAGAATTTGAAATCAGAAAGTGAGTTAGGAGGAAGTCCTCAAGGCTTCAGACAGGTCATGTTGGCCCACAGAGAGAACTACATGGATAATCAAAGCCAGACAGTGATAAAGTTGTGTGGAAGTTCTGTGTTAACGCCATAACAACTGCACTAAGGTGTTGTGGGTTTTGTTTGTTTGTTTGTTTTGTTTTGTTTTGTGCAGGGTCTCACTATGCAACTCTGTCTCATAGCGATCCTCCTGTTTCCTGCCTGCCAAGTGCTGGGATTACAGGCACGTGCGCCACCACACCCAGACTCTATCACTGGCTCATTACACCCGAGAGTTGGGCCAGCATGGCAGGCAGGATTTGATTCCTGGCCCCTGTACTTCCCTAAGCAAGTGCTTAGACCACTGAGCTATACCACCAGAAAAATCTGATGGTTTTTATATTTATTTGTAATGTTATGTTAGTAATTATAGTCACCATAACTTTGCTACTTTGTTGGATATACCCATCTAGATCAGTTTTTTATTTTCCTTTGCTTTCTATTCCATTTTCATTTTTCTCACTCTTCTTTCTTTTCATTCTTCTTTATTGGTATTAGATGATTATAATAATGTTTCAAGGGTTTCTCTTGCCATGCTCTCTCTTTTGTTTTTTAATGAGTCAGTTTTTTAGTATTTTTATTTTATTTTATTTGTTTGCTTGTTTGTTTCTTTATTTATTTTATGAGTGGCTCAGCCCACCCTGGTGGTGGGGCTGGCGCAGCATGTGGTGCCGGGGATCGAACCGCAGCCCCTACAGTTGCCTGAGCTTTCCTAAGCAGGCGCTTTAGACCACTGAACCATCTCGCTCGCCCATGCTCTCTCTTCTTGAATGTCTCTCCTTCTATCTTCTAACTCTCTCTCCCCATCTTAGTCTTGGTTTTAGTTTACTCCTCCTTATCTTGCTTCCTTGCCTTTCTCCTCCTTCCTTCCATCTATTCAGTGGCATAAATATAACAAGAGACTCTAAAACTGTTGTAGACAATAAGAACTAGCCACTACTATAAATTATCATTTAAAGGTATGGTGGTGCATGCCCGTAATCCCAGCACTTGGGAGGCTGAGGCAGGAGGATTGGTGCAAGTTCGAGACCAGCTTGGGCTACAAAAGTGAGCTCAAGGTCAGCCTGAACTGCATAGTGAGACCCTTTCTCAAAAAGACAATAAATAGATAAGTAAATAAATAAATGTATTCTTTGGTAATCCTTAACAAAAGTGGGCTTAGGTGAACAACACAAGATTACCCACAAACATTTCAACAGATACTGACAATCTCATATCCTCCTTCAATCTTTAAATACATCTTCACCTGTCTGTATACATCTTTTTTTTTTTTTTTACAAGAGCACAAATGCATTTTATTTTCCATTAGTTTAAATTTTTGAGGGGTACAGCATCACACAGATTCAGTGTCCAATGGCCTTAACAGGAAGGTTGCTTCAGAACTTGGTACGAACCATGCCGCTGTTTCCATGGTCCTGAGTTACTTTTCCCCAGGTCACTCTGGTTTTGTTTGGTTTGCCACCTGGAGTCACTGTGTTGTTTTTCACTTTGTACACCTAACCACATCTCTTGCCCAAGTAGAATTCAGTTTCATCCCGGGCATAAACACCTTCAATTTTCAGAAGAGCTGTATGTTCTCTCTGGTTCCAGAGACCCCACTTATAGCCCACAAAAATGGCCTTGCACCACAGTCTTCCAGACATATTTGCCTTTTAGAAGTCCTGTTCCTGGGCCAGCAAGATAACTCAGTGGTCTAAAGCTCCTGCTTAGGCAAGCTAAGGCAGCTGTGGGGACTGTGATTCAATCCCCGGCACCCCATGCTGTGCCAGCCCTACCCCCAGGGCAGGCTGAGCCGGCAACAACATTAATAAAGTTAAAAAAACAAAGTCCTGTTCCCAGCAGGTCTCCCCAGACTCCAAGATGGTCCTGTATACATCTTCTTACCTGCATATATACTCTCAACCCTCCTCAATACCAGCACTTACATCAGATACAAAATAATCCTAGTGAAGCCCAACTTCCTATTTCCTTTTTACCTATTGACATTTCTCTTCATCTTTTCCCAAGGACATACCTACTCCCCTGTACTCTTCCTCTCCATGCACAACTCAAATATTCCAGTACCATAAAGCCTAAAAAACATATTAACAAAAGGGTGAAATTATCAAAGTATATGATACTAAGAAGACTAGCTTAAACCTTACTGGGGTCAAAGAGAAATTAGAAGACAGCACCTGCCGGGTGTGGTGGCACACGCCTGTAATCCCAGCACTTGGGAGGCTGAGGCAGGAGGATTGGTGCAAATTCGAGACCAGCTTGGGCTACAATAGTGAGCTCAAGGCCAGCCTGAACTGCATAGCGAGACCCTGTCTCAAAAAGACCAAAAAAAACAGCACCCATTAATTTTTTAAAACTCTGTTTATAGAAATCATAGCAGAAAACTTCCAAAGTATAGAAAAGAATACAACATATAGGCAAGAGACATTATATAACTACAATGAAGAAAGAAGATCCCCATGGCACATCATCATCAAAATCCCAGATGTCCAGCAAAAAGACACGTTCTTGGGGCCGGGGAGATAGCTCAACAGTGTAAGCACATGCCTAGCAAGTGTACAATCCTAGTACCACATACCATCCAGCCCTGGAAACCCAGGTGCACTGTGCCAGCCACCAAAACTGGGTGTGGTGGTTCATGCCTGTAAATCCCAGTGCTGGGGAAGCTCAGACAAAGATGAATACGAGTCTCAGCCAGGTAGTGAGACCCTGTACCAAACGAATAAATGAATGAATGAATGAATGAATGAATGAATGAATGAATGAATTGATTAATTTTAAATAATTATTTATTTATTTATTTTTGTTGGCAGCTCAGCCCACCCTGGGGCCAGAGCTGGTGCAGCATGTGGTCCTGGGGATGGAACCATGATCTCTAAGCTTGCCTAAGCAGGCACTTTAGACCACTGAGCTATTTCACTGCCCCTAATTAATTAATTTTTTAAAAAATACAGATTCTTAAAATCTGTCAAAGAAAAGCAAAACACCATGTGTAGATGTAAACCCATTAGTATTACAACAGACTTTTTAATACAACCTTTAAAGGCCTGGAGAGCTTGGACTAAAGTGTTCAAAGCTCTAAAAGAAAACAACTTCCAGTCTAAGCTAATATACCCTGCAAAATTGATGGAGAAATAAGCACTGTCTGTGAGAAAGAACAGCTGAAAAAATACACAAATACCAAACAGTATGCCAAAAAATACACAAGAATATCCAGAGAGAGACAACAAAGTCTACAAAGGCAAAAAGTAGGATAGACAAAGCAAGTCTTACTCTACTGAGCTATCTCCACAGCCCCTGCCCATCTTTTAATTTTTAGTCTACGATTTTCATTTTATATTAGAAGGGTTCTGGGATACAACAAACCATTTGATTCTGGTTTTTATTTTAATCTGATTTTCCAATCCATGTCTTTTATTTGTTGAATCGAGGGCATTTGTATTGACAGTTATTACTGAAAAGGATTGACTTATTCCTGTTATTGTGTATTTTTTCTGTTGTTAATTTCTTTTCTTGTACAGGGTCTCTTTGCAAAGTTTGGACTCATTGTGATCCTTCTGTTTTTAGCCTCTCTAGTGCTGGGATTATGGGATTGCACCACCACACCCTGACTCAGTCGCTCACTCTGGGCTGGGGGACAGGGCTGCTGTGCAGGCCTTGCACCATGCTGACCACTGAAACCTGGTATGGTGGTGCATGCCTATAATCTCAGCACTGGGGAGGCTGAGACAGGAAGATCAGGAGTCCAAGCTGCATAGAGAGACCCTGAACCAAATAAATAAATACATCTTTAAATAACAATAATAAAATTAAAGGATGGAAAACCATATTCTACACACCAGGACCCCAGAAGCAAGCATGGATCATAACTCTATTCTCAAAATAAACTTTAAACCAAAACTGATCAGAAGAGGCAAAGAAGTCATCATGTATTAGTTAAGGGAACAATTCAATAGGAAAAGATAATAGCATTGAATGCACTAAATACCAGAGCAGAGCCAGACGTGGTGGTGCACACCTATAATCCCAGCACTTGGGAGGCCGAGACAGGAGGATTGGTGTGAGTTCAAGACCAGCCTGGGCTACAGAAGTGAGCTCAAGGTAACTGCATAGTGAGACTCTGTTTATTTATTTATTTATTTTTATTATGGCTGGCTCAGCCTGTCTTGAGGGCGGGGCTGGTGCAGCACGTGGTGCTGCGGATTGAACTGTGGTCCCTGCAGTTGCCTAAGCTTGCCTAAGCAAGCGCTTTAGACCACTGAGCTATCTTGCCAGCCCTGCGGGACCCTGTTTAAAAAAAAAAAACCAAACTACTAAATACCAGAGCACCTCACTTCATAAAACAAACACTGCTAGACATAAAAGATCAAATAAACACCAACTCAATCACAGTACAGTGCCTCAATACTCCACTTTCACAAATTGATGGGTCAACTAAACAAAAATTAACAAAGAAATATCAGAACTGAATCACAGCTTAAAACAAATGGACTTGATATCCACAGTGTTGTATGTGTAACATAACATATATTCTCAGCAGCACATAGAACTTTCTCTAAAATAGACCAGGCTTTAGTGTATAAAGCCTGCTTAAATAAATACAAGAAAAAAAAAATCCCATGTATCCTATCAGATCACAGCACACTGAAGCTAGAAGTCATTTGCAAAAGAAACTACAGAAATTTCATTAACAACTAGACATACATTCACTCCTAATAACTCAGTGGTTCACAGAAGAAATTAAATAACTTCTAGAACCCAATGATAATGCCAGTACAATACACCAGAACCTGTAAGACACAAAGAAGAGTCTTAAAAGAGAAATTTACTGCCATGAATGCTTATACTGGAAAAAGACTGAGCTCAAATAAACAACCTAATAATGCACCTCAGGAAACCAAGAGAATGAGAACAGTCCAAACCCAAACTTAGTACAAGGAGAGAAATCATAAAGATTGATAAGAAATTAATGAAATTAAAATTAAAAAAGAATCAATACATTGAAGAGCTGTTCTTTGGTGGTAGTTAGTTTATTTTGTTTTATTCTGAGACAGGGTCTCCCCTCGTAGTTCACGTTGGCCTTGAGCTTGCTTATGTAGCCCAGGCTGGCCTTGGACCTGTTAGTGATCCTCCTGCCTCAGCCTCCCAACTGCCAGGATTACAGGTGTGTCCCACCATGCCTGGATGAAGAGTGGTTCCTTGAAAGAAAAAATCAAGTTAAACCTAACAAAATTAGGAAAAGAAGGGAAAGTTGCAAAGGAGACCACTACAATCCCGAAGCTCATTAGCATCTACTGTACATGAAAAATTGTGCTCCAGTGAATTGGAGACTCCTGAAGAAATGGACAAATTCTTAGACCCATGCAAATAACCAAAACTAAACCAATACAGCATAAAACTGCTGAACAGTCTAATAACAGGAAATGAAATTAAGAGAGTAGTAAATAACCTACCAACTAAAAAAAGCCCAGGACATGATGAATGCACTGCTTTGTCTTACAAGACTTTCATGGAGGATATAATGTCAATATCCCTTAAATTCTTTAATGAAATTAACAAAGAAGAATTACTTTCAAACTCACTCCTGGGAGTTAGCATTATCCTAATTCTGAAACCAGACAAGGATCTAACTATAAAAGAAAACTACAGGCCAATCTTTTTAATGAATATAGATACAAAACTCTCAACAAGATATTGACAAATGAGGGTCAGGTGTGGTGGTACAGGCCTATAATCCCAGCATTTGGGAGGCTGAGGCAAGAGGATCTGTGTGAGTTTGAGACCAGCCTGGGCTACAAAAGTGAGCTTAAGGCCAGCCTGAACTGCATACAGAGACCCTGTCTCAAAAAGATTAAAAAAAAAAGACATTGGCAAATGAATACAACAAACCATCAAAAAGCTCATATATCACGGCCAAGTAGGCTTCATCCCAGGGATGCAAGGATGGTTCAACACATGCAAATTGATAAATGTAATATATCGCAAACAGAAGCAAGGAAAAATCACATGACTATCTCCATAGATGCAGAAAAAGCCTTTGACAAAATCTGACATCAATTTGTGATAAAAACCCTGAAGAACATATGCATGGAAGGATCCTATCTCAATCTGACAAAACCCATTTACAACAAAACTTCTACCAACATAATATTAAATGGTAAAAACTGAATGCTTTCCCAGTGAAATCAGGAGTGAGACAAGGATTCCAGTATCACCACTCCTGTCTAGTATAGTGATTGAAACATTAACCAAAGCAATCCAGCAAGAGAAAGAAATAAAAGGGAAACATACGGGAAAGAAAGAAGTCACATTATCAGTTTGCAGATAACATGATTGTTAGGTTCTCACAATTGGGCCCCTCCCAACCTGAAGAGAAAAATTTTGGTAGACCAGTCTGTTTAAAGAGGAAAGGTCTCTCACTCACCCTGAGAAACAAAAGTAAGTCTGTTTGGCAGGATGGCTCCCAGGTCTGGTTCTCAGGCTTAAGGAAAACTATGTAAATCTACAGAATAACACACTGCAAATCAACAGAATACCACTGCATTTCCCTCCTCCAAATAAGCATCAGACCTGCCCATGACCCCTGAGAAACTTAAAATTTTCCATCTTCTCCATTGAAATGACCCCTCCCACATCCAGGCTAGTTATAACGCTGGCTGTCTTTCCTTGTTCATGGTCAATAGCCTTCTTACCCTTGATTAGGTTGCACCCAGCCTGAAATAAAGATATCACTATTTGCTTCAATCACGCCTGTCCTAGTGGTCCTGGTTGCTCCTCGGGGTCCAGCCTGACAATGACCCTTTACACTGAGGACCCAAAGATTTCATCAAAGACTCTTAGAATTAACAAGCAAATTCATTAATGTAGCAGGATACAAACTCAACATACAAAAATCAGTGATACTTTTCTATACCAATAATGAACCCACTAAGAAATTAGAAAACAATACCATTTGCAATATCAAGAAAAATTAAATACTTAGGAATTAACCTAACCAAGGATGTGACTCAATTCTACAATGAAAACTATAGTACTCTGTAAAATGAGGTGGAAGGGTATACTACACAATAGCAAGACACCTCCAGTTCCTAGATAGACAGAACAAATATTGTCAAAATGGTCATTCTCCCAAAACTGATACACAGATTTGATACAATTCTAATCAAAATACCAACATGCCTCACAAAAATATAGAAAATAGTTTTAAACTTCATATGGAACCAGAAAGGACCCAGAACAGCATGAAGAGTCCTGGGAACAAGAACAAAGCAGACAACACTACAATCATAGGTTTCAAGTTATATTACAAAGCTATAGTGATAACAACAGCATGATATTGGCACAAAACCAGACATATGGACCAATGAAATACAATAGAGGATGCAGAAACAATGCTTGGCACATTCAGTCACTTGATCGTTGATGAAGTGGCCAAAAGCTCACTGGAGGAAAGACAGCCTTTTTAACAAATAGTTCTGTAGGACTGGGGAGATAGTGCATGGCACAAGTGCCTGCCTGGCAAGTGCAAGGTTGTGAGTTCAAGCCCTGGTCTGCCAAAAAAAAAAAAGTGCTAGAAAAATTCTCTATCTGCATGCAGAAGACTGAAGTTACACCCATATCTCTCACTATGTAATAAGGCAGAATGGTTTAAAGATCTAAGAAATGAAACAGAAACAACCTTCTGGAAGATAAGGTAGAGAAAAGTCTTGGAGTCATGGATATAATTGAGGACTTTCTGTACAGAATCCCAATTGCATAAGAAATAGCATAAAGAATCAACAAATGGAACTATATCAAATTTATAAGCTTCTGCACAGCAAAGGATACAATCCACAGAGTGAAGCAGCAAGCTGTAGACTGGAAAAATTGTTAACAGCTATACACTGGACAAAGGATTAATATCTAGACTATATAAAGAACTTGAAAAAGTTATACCCCCAAATAAAAGAGCCAATTAAAAAATGAACAGCTAAAGTGAATAAACACTTCTCAAAGGAAGAAGTATGAGTGGCTAATACATGAAAAAGTGTCAAACAGTACTGGCCATTAGAGAAATGCAAGTTAAAAATAACACTGAGATTTCATTTTATTTTATTGCAGAAAGAATGGCTACCATCAAGAAATGAAATAATAACATGTGCTGGTGAGGCTTCTGCTTTGTTGGTGGAAATGTAAACAAGTATAATCACTGTGCAAATCAGTATGGATATACCTTTAAAAACTTAAAATAGAAATACTATTTGACTCAGGTATTTTCCTTGTAAGTATCTTTCTGAAAAAGTTAAAGACACCATATTACAGTGACACACACATACCCATATTTATAGCAGCAGAATTCACAACAGCTAAATTGAGGGTATGACTTATGTGTTCATCAACAAATGAATGAATAAGGAATATGCAATATTTATCCATAATGGAACACTACTCTGTCATAAAGAAGGATAAGCTTGAGTCATTTGTAGGAAAGTAGATGCACCTTGACACCATAATGAAATAAATCAGACACACCAGATTAAATATCACATTTTTTTCTTATATGAGAAATTCAAAATGTGAATAAAATATAAATAGGACGTAGGAAGATAGTTTTTTTGTTTTTTGGGTTTTTTTTTGGCAGAATTGGGGATTGACCTCAGGTCCTTCCATTTGCCAGGCAAGAACTTATTCTAGGGGGCCGGCGAGATGGTTCAGTGGTCTAAAGCGCCTGCTTAGGAGGGCTCAGGCGACTGCGGGGACTGCAGTTTGATCCCCGGCACCACATGCTGCGCCAGCGCCACCCAGGGCAGGCTGAGCCAGCCACAAAATGAATAAATAAAGAAACAAACAAACACAACAAGCAAACAAATAAATAAATAAATAAAATTAAAAAAAAAAAAAAAGAACTTATTCTAATGAGCTATCTCCCTAGGCCCAGAGATAGATCTTTTGTAAAAGGAATGAGATCAAGAGATGGAGCCACTCAAATCTCTTGTAGCTAATATAAGCAGGTAGGAGTTTATTAACAAATTCTGAACAGCTCAAAGTGATGCCTCAAATCCTACCAACTAGCTGGCCCATGAAGTCTCTTCTGATGCTATGCACGGCATGACAAGGAAGTTGCCCTGTGGGTGCTGGATGTTTCTGGAACAAGTGCTGCCTATGGTCCTGGTCAAAGCTGCCTCTGCCAATACCACCACCCTTCCTCAGAACACGCTCCCCTCCCTCTCCTGCTCCTTGTTCTCACCAGCCTCAAGTTCTCAGTGAGGGCTGGTGAGTCTGGGGCTGCACTCCTTGGGCAAATATCCAGCAGGCTGCAAGGGAGGCAAGCAAAGCAAGTGTTATGGTTTGTGTCTAGTTGTCCTCTCAAAGCCTCATGCAGTCATAGAGCAGGGACATCTAGAGTTTGAGACTAATTTATGATCCACTGGGATTATGTGTTTTAGCAGTACTGCTGGGATTATGGACCTTAGTACTGCTGGGATTATGGGTGTGGTCTGAGGTGGATATCCTGAGGCAGAGAGCCTGAATGTATTATAAGAGAGACAGAACAGATTCCCCCTCTGTTGCTGTCGTTGCCCTGGTTGTTCCATTGCCTCTATTGCCATTTTACTGCTGTCCCGCCACCATGAACTGGATGCTCTCTGCCCTGTTCCACTCAGCCTTGGAGCCAGCCAAATGTGGACTGAAACCTCCAGTAACTGTGAGCTGAATAAACCTTTCCTTCGTTCATTTTGGGTGTTGGGTATTTGTCCCAGCAACGAGAAAAGAGTAACTGAGACAGCAGGCATTTGGCACTGTCAGTTTTTAGGAAGGGAAGTGGGCTCTGCCTCCCAAGGGAAACCCTAAACATAGGAACAGAGCAAGTTCAGTGCCATGAAACAAAAAATAATGTTTCCCCAAACTTGTTTCTAATATCATCTTATCTAAAGTAAAATAATAATAATAAAAAAAAAAACCACAAAGAAGGAAGTGATGAACTTAAAAGACTCCCTTCGTGAGACCTTCCTGAGGCCCACCTGCAAGAGGACTAACAATAAGCCACATTTTGCAAGTGTGCTGAGGCGTCCTCTATATATCTGCCTATAAATAATCCCAGCCATCCCTTAGTATCCACAGGGGATGGGCTCCAGAGCCCTCAGCAGATGCCAAAGTCAGTGGGTCCTCAAGTCCCTCAATCAAATAATATTTGCATCAAACCCACCCACATTCTGCTGGGTACTTTAAATCATCTCGGTACTCAAAATATAATATAAATGCTATATCAGTAGTGTTGTACTGCATTGTTTAGAAAATAATGACAAGAAAAAAGCTCCTACATGTTCAGGAAGATTCAATTTTTTCCAATTATTTTTGATCCATGGTTAGTTGAATACAGAGGGTGAACTATATGTATATATTTGTATATAATGTTCCTGTGTAAATGTGTAATATGTGATAAGTATGTTTATATACCAGTATATACTTATACAAATATATTTTTATATCAAAATTTATATATTTATTCATTTAATATGGTATCTGTAAGTACATATTTCTCTGTATCAAAATTAGCCTATCAGTTCAACACATACGCTGCTTCTCCTTCACTACCTTATCTATTCCCGTGCCAGCACACACATCCAGTTCATCCTGTCTCACCACAGCATAGCCTGACGCTGGGTGGATGCGCCGAGTCTAACCCGCCAGTCCTCCGTATACGGACACTTAGGTTCTTTGCAGCTTTTGTGCACCAATAAACCCTGATGCCAAGAACATCCCTGCACAAATGTCTGTGAGCACTTGTACTAATAGAAATCCAAGGAATAAATTCCTGGAAGGGGACATTTGACGTAAAAGGAATATGCACTTGTGCATACTGTAAACAGGGCCAAACTGCCTTCCAAAAATTCTACGCGTTTTCAGCGCAGTCCTAACAGCGGCCTGTGAGCATTTTCCCCCAGGCCCTGCGCTGTCTGGTCACTGGCTCCCTTTACCTTTTCGCCCATCACTTGCACAGCCTTCATTTCTGAGCACAGCGCTGTTAGCCATGCTGAAATCTCCTTCTACTTGTCTGCCAGATAAAAACTCATCCGTCTATGAGGTCCTGGCTCTGAAAGCACTTCTTCACTGCTTCTTCATTCCCGCATTTCCTGAGCTCTCAAGGTTCCTTTCCTCTAAGACCCATCCCCCCACACGCACAGTGCTATCTCCAGAGCAGGGACTTTGTTTTCCTCTTCCATCATCTGAGTCTCTTAAACCCAAAGCATCTAGAAGTGCTCAATAATCATGCATCCAACCAGCCATCTGTTTTAGAGAAAGGAAAACGCTTTGGGAAACGACAGCCGGGCAGCCTCAGGTTTCATGGTCAACGACAACCGCAGCTAGGATTTCAGCCTATCTGAACTCCAAAGTCGACCACATTATTTCTTTCCCACTCCCAGCGCGGCGCGTCATCGTCCTCCCCTAGCCCCCAAAGATTACGAGCCTCCAGTCCCTGGGTCCCCAGCGGCACGTCAGAGGCCGGCCCCTGGAGGCTCGTAGGCTCAGCGAAGTCACCTTCCCCGCCCCCTGTCAGTCAGGCGGAGGGGGCGGCGCGGCCGCCAGTGGGGGCGCTGAGCTCAGAGCTGCCGCAGCGCCGGAGCTGGAGTCGGAGCCCGAGCGCGCGAGCCAGCTGAGCTCGAGGAGTACTCTTGGTGGCAACGCAACCAAGGCCCGGCACTGCTGCGCCCTGCTCAGGACCCGTGACCCGAGCGCTTGGCCGCGGCCGGATTCCCCTGCTGGGCCGGAGCTCGCCCCAGCCAACCCTAGGCGAGCTTACTGGTCTGCTCGCTGCAGCCGCCGCAGCCGCCACTTCATTCCCAGCCCGGGTCCCGCATCCAGGTGAGGCGGCCGCGCGCCGGGGATGGAGAATGGTCTGGGAACCCAGAGGGACTGGAGCAGAGTGAGGCATGGGCTGAAGAAGGCATTGGGGCTGGCCATGGGGAAGGGGATGGAAAATGGAGCTGGGCTGCAGTGAGGGGGTGGGTGCGCGTCAGCGTGCATCCCCTGGTATGTGAGTCTGTTTTTCTGTGTTTGCAACTGTCTGAATGGCTGTGTGGACGTGCGTCTGAGCTCGTGTGTGTCGGGGGTCCGTGCGCGTTTGAGCGTCTGCATGTCCTGAATGTGCACGTGAGCGTGTCCGTGGTGTATGTTTGTGTGCATGACCGTGTGACTCTCGTGTGTGTACTGGCCGGCCACGGGTCCTCGCGCCGAGCCTAGCACCCCGGTTCAGCGGGGATGCAGGTTGCAGAGCTCCGGATAACAGAGGCTGTGGCCCCTCCCGCGTCCTGGGTTTCAAGGACGCTGGGACTTGCCGCGGCACTGAGGCCCCGCACTGGGGAGTCCAAGGAGGAAGGGACTCCGAGCCCAGAAGGGGCGCCAAGGCGCAAGGGTGGGGGCGCTGCATCCCTTGGGAGGGGCTGGGGGTACGGCGCCAGAGCGCCGGTGTCCGTGTCTTCGCCCTCCCCAGGCCGCCAGGATGGACGTGTTCATGAAGGGCCTGTCCATGGCCAAGGAGGGCGTTGTGGCTGCCGCTGAGAAAACCAAGCAAGGGGTCACCGAGGCGGCCGAGAAGACCAAGGAGGGCGTCCTCTACGTCGGTGGGCGAGGGGCGGAGCTTGCGGGGCTGCAGGGTTGGGGATCCTCTGAGGATGTGTGGATGGGGTCCTCAGAGAGAATAAGTGATGGGGTGAGAGAATATGAGTCAGCAGACGGGGCGGGGTCAGCAGGGGTCACTGAGGACACAGCCCATGGAAGCCTGGGTTGGGGAAGCGTTGAAGGTGGGATTCTGTAGTGATCAAAGCAGAGAGCCTGAGCACTCTTTGTAAAAATTTCTATTACCATTATTAATAGTTATCTGGTTTCGAACCCATGCTCTAGAACCAAGCGCTATGTAAATTACGATTACATTCATTACATCATTTAATACTCCAAGCCTAGTCTACAGATCAGGGACACTGTGGCTCCCAGGGGCTTACCTGTCTTGCCCAAGGTCACACAGCTGATTAAACCAAAAGCCAGGGTCTGAACCCCAGTTTCCAGACTCTGAAGCCCCACCCTGTGTGGCCCCTCCTTCCCCTATTAGTTGGGGCTCCTCCAGCCATCACCAGAGCTGGGTTGCTCACCAGGTCCCTCTGCCTTCCAGCATCTGTGGCTCCTCTCTCACCAGTTTTCTCATCCTGCCTCCTCACACCTGCCAGCTGGTGTCAGGAGAAAGGCAGGTGGTTAAAATCTCTCTCCCTAAGTGTGAAAGGAGCTTATAGGGTCATTTACATAAAGAGAGGACAGGCTGGAGTTTACACTTACTGTTTTTTGGAGCGCTTACAGTGATTGAAGGCCTGCTTGTGTGTAGCAGGTGTAAGTGTTCTTTGCACAGCTTAATGGGCAAGTCAGTTGCCCCAAGATCGCTGTACATTTGAACTGCACAAATTTGAACGTTTCCTGACCACTTACTACACACCAAGCATTGTGCGAGTCCTGGGGCTATACCAGTGAACAGCAGGCAAGGCTGGGATAGGATAGAAAGAGGGGGCATTTAGGCCTGAATAATAGGGGTCAGCTGAGGAATGGATCAGGCAGAAAAGCCTTCAAATGCACAGAGAGCAGAGGGCAGAGAGCAATAGTAGGAGGTGAGCTCAGGTTGGAGGCAAGAGCGAGGTCACAAGGAGGTCCTTGTACAACCAGAGCAAAACAATAAACAATTCTGTAATTGCAGTGAGAGATTGTAAGCAACAGACTGACATGCTCTGATTTCAGTTTAGAAAGGTCTCTCAGGCCTTTGGAGACAAAGCAAATCGCAGGGAGTCCCTTTGGGAACTAATGTAGCCTGCAGAAGAGTGTGGCCTGGGTGAGGGCAGTAGTGATGGATACAAGAAGCCTTGCCCCACATCTGCCTGACCCCAGCCCTGGCCTCCCTCCCCACTGCTTGTCGGCCCTATTGCTCCACTCCTGTTGATCCCCGGCATCTCTGTCACTGTCTCTTCTGGCAGACTGCACCCCTGCAAGGTACACCGCCCTCTTCAGATTGGCACCTCCTGTTCCTGCCCTGCCCAGGACCCCCCCAGAAAGCCCCTAGTCCCTGAATATTAAAGCCTCAGCTCCTTGTAGCCTAGCATTAGTGCCCTTCATGACCCTGCCTCAGTCTCCATTCCAACTTCATTTCCCATTGCCCATTGTTCCTGGTATGTGGGCCCAGTCACACTTCTCTGTGCCTTGTTGCATGGCTCCCTGAAGCTGAATCACCCTCCCCAAACTCCTTTCAGAATATTTGCCTGCTCTCCACTTTTCCAAGGCCAGGCTATATCCCTTCAATAGACCCTGAACCTAATACTCCACAGAATGAAGGATCTGACCCTTGTCAGGAGACAATGTAGAATAAATGGAGAAGTGGGACATGGGCAATCACACATCAAGGGCACTGGGGACACCTTTCAAAATACATAGCTTTTGAAAGGCCAAACACTCCTACAGTGCTTGGTAGCAGGAATTCGGGGGGGGGGGGGGAAGGGGGAGAAACACCTCAACTTGAATGCCCATTCAGACATTTACTGGTTTCAGGGGTTCCCAAGCTTCTGTTTCCCACCTGGGGAACAGGGATATCAACAGTACCCACCTCAAAGGCTGGGGAGAGGAGTATGTGAAATAGTGTGAGTTACTGCTGTGAAGCCCCTGTGGGGAGGTACAGGTGTCAGGCCAACAGAGAGAACTAGAAAGCCTAAGGAAAGGGGTGTAGGGCTCAGTGTGATTAATATTGAGGCAGGACTTGCAAGACACAGGTACCAGCAAGACAGGAATGGGGCTAGGGTACCCATTGCTATAAGTGTCCTTCTCTCCAGGCTATAACCCCTGTGCCATGCTGGAATCTCTATTCCTTAGCCCAGACTCTTTACATGTATTCTTTTTCTCCCTGCAGGAAGCAAGACCCGAGAGGGGGTGGTACAAGGTGTGGCCTCAGGTACCAGCCTAGCCCTGGCATAGTCCCCTTTCCTATCATCAGGCTGGAAGGATGGGAGGGCTCCCAAGGCTTCTGTGGGAGGTGCCCCTGGGCAGGGCAGACCATGGGATGTTATGTGGGGGATTCTGTGCCTCCTTAATCTCGGCCCCTCAACCCTTCCCCACATCCCTTGGTGCTCCAGTGGCTGAGAAAACCAAGGAGCAGGCATCACATCTGGGAGGAGCTGTGTTCTCTGGGGCTGGGAACATAGCTGCAGCCACAGGCCTGGTGAAGAAGGAGGAGTTCCCCACTGACCTGAAGGTGAGTGACTATCCACCACACCTATGTTCCCTCTCACACATACCAGGCACACCAATAAACAGCTTCCGATTCTACAGGACTCAGAATGAGGCAATCTATACATTTGGAATATGTGTGTAGATGCAGTGCTTTCTGTGACAGGGACCCAAAACTGGCTGTGTGCATGATCCCACTTGCCACTGTAATCCGGCCCACTTATAGCCACATCTGCATGTGTTATTCATTTCATTAAACGAATGTCCATGTTAGCAAGGAATTGTTCTAGAAGCTCGTGCAGTGAATGGGATTCTCTATTCATGCAGCTGATGTTGTAGTGGGAAGAGATGGTAAAAAGTGAGCCAATAAACCAGGTGGTTTCCAACAGGAATAGGTGCTGGGAAAGAAAAACAACAAAGGCAATAGATTAAAGTCACTTGAGCCAGAAGGTTTTCACTGAGAAACTGATGTCTGAGCCAATACCCAAGGAATGGAATAGATGTCCAAGGCAGATATTTTAGGCAGTTATGAACAGCAAATACAAGTGCACTGAGGCAGGTGTGAGCAGATGCATGTTGGGAGGGGCCCATGTGTCACACATTTGTGCACAGTTGTTTCTCCAGCAGAGTGATAGTGGCTACACATGTAAGCATGAAGACATCAGAACATCCTGTAGGGAAAGCTGTGAGCCCCTGAGCCCCACGGAACAACTGCATTACTCCCTGGCTGTATGGCCCTGGACACAGCTCCCAATGTGTCTCTTAGCCTCATTATCTGCCAGCAACATGGAAGATGAGCACACTAGCCCTTAGACAGGTTACAGACAATACAGAGGAGAAATTCTCAGAACTTAAACATCACCAGGAGGCCATGTGAAAATACAGGTCAACCCCATCCCTAGAACTTTTGGCTCAATGGGTCTGCACTGGGGCCCAAGAATTTTTGTTCCTAACAAGTATGCAGGTGATGCCAATGCAGCAGTCCCAGGGGTGACAGATATAGGCAGAGCCCGGCTTACATACAGGGAATGGCCCAGTTGGCCACATGGTCATGTAAGCAGTCTATGTGTGCCCCAAGGGATCGCGTGACAACAGGTGGGCATTTCATTTGGGTAATCAGGCTACAGTCTAGCTGAGTGTGTTCTCTGGCTGGGGGACCCCATACCACCCCCAACTCCAGACATTTTGTAAAGTTGGTTTCTTCCATGGTTCAAAGCCTAATTCTTTACTCCATAGTTCTGTTTCCAATGTTGTCTCCACATTTTACCATGTATATAATTCCATTTCCTGTAAAAATATTACCAGTAATCATTCCCATTCATTGATCCCTCCTACACATTTTACATGGAATGACTCATTGAATCTTCATAGTGTTGCTTTGAGAAAGGTACCATCCCTGGTCCATTTTACAGATAAAGAAATTGAGACTCAGGTGTGAAGCAACTTGCCAAAGATCCCCCTGCCTCCTTTCCTAGTAGGCTTGATGGGATCATAAGCTTAGGTCCACATCACGGGAGTCACTTTGTGCCAACGCAGGTCCAAGCCCTAGACTAGGTGCTGGAGTACACAGAGAGGCAGTTCTAAGCCTGATACACCATCCTCAGGGTCTTTGGGACAGGCCTTTGTACACAGGCATTGCTCTCTGGCCGTTTTCCTCCTACCAGTGCTTGGAAACACCTCAGGGCTGCCCTCTCAAGGGACTGGAGATGGAGTTACAAACCAAATAGCAACCCTTCCAGAAGGCTCCCAGGGGTACAGAAACCCAGGCAGACTCACAGCCAGAATTTCTGATGATTTCCACCTTCCAGCTTGCTTTCAATAACACATTTACATGGAATCCTTACCATAGTTCCCCAACACACACAGTATCACCTCGCTCTCCATCCCAGGCTTCTACAATTTGAGGTGAAGTGACTTGTCCGATGCCTGATAACTAGCAAGTGGCCAGGCTGGGATATTTTTAAGTGAATTTTCTGTTTGTTTTGATGCTGGGGATGGCTCTCAGGGCCTCTTGTTTGCTGAGCATGTGCTCTACCACGGAACTATACCCGATCCCTAAGTGACTTTTTATTGAAGTACAATGTACATGCAAGGGCATGCAGCTCCGTGAAATGTTCCAAAGGGGAGCTCCCCTATGTAACCAGCAGTCAGCTCAAGACAGAACATCAGCCCCACCCCCCCAACAACCTCCTTTATCCTTTATTCTCCCAAGTCCCTATCCCTAAAGCCAGGACAAGTGAACGTTTGGGTCTCCCACTCTCAGGGTTACGTTTTGGGGGGCCCTGGAAATGAATGCTTCTCCAGCACTTAAACCCTATGCACCTCACTTACCTCACCTCAGTTTGGGGCCCTGCATCCCCCCTCCAGGAGTGCCTGCTTCCTCATTTCTACCTCCACAAATTAGGTGTTTTTAAAACTTCATTAGGTACATGTAAATATCTTCATAAAGTACAACAGTGCTATTGTGGGTTTGGAGGGGTGTTTTTTTTATTTTGTCTGTTTGAGACAGGGTCTCACTATGCAGTTCAGACAGGCCTTGAGCTCACTTTGTAGCCCACACTGGTCTCAAACTCACAATGATCTTCCTGCCATAGCCTTCCGAGTGCTGGGATTACAAGTGTACGCCATCACACCCATTTTGCCATTATTGTTAGTGTGTGTGTGTGTGTGTGTGTGTGTGTGTACCCAGGATTGAACTCAGGACTTTGCATTTGCCAGGCAGGCACTTGTGCTGCTGTTGTTCTTCATTCTTGTGCGCTATTCCACTGTATGATGATTGCAATGAACACATCCATCCATTCTGTTTACACAGATAGCTTCCATCCGAATTACGCACTCAGACTAGGATTCGTAACACCATGTTTCCTCCCTGAATTCTAGTCATAGCTGGGTGACTTGGGGCAAGTATTTCCCTACCTTCTGTGCCTTGTTACACCCATCTCTGCAATAGGAGGAATAAACCAGGTCAGGAGCCGTAAACTCATGTGTCCACATAGACAGGGACTGTTTCATGTGTCTATATTTGCAACCAGCTCAATCCTGTGTTTCATGCACATACATGTGCTCACCTGCAGGTGGCCAGTCATGGATTTGGCAGCCCCCCCAGATGCATGCCTGCTGATCTGTGCCTATCTGGGCAGCAGATGTAAGGGGGAGGGGAGAGTCTTAGCTCACACATCCAAGCAACACCATGAGCTGTTGCTTCCAGCTTATCTTAAAATAGCAACAGCGAAGAAACCAGGCCATGCTGGGCCCTGGGGGAGGGATGAATGGAAGGTGGCAGGGGAGTGGCTCAGAGCCCCTGCCCATCCCTGTCCCTAAGCCTCCATCTCCCTCCAGCCCTAGAGGGGAGTCTCCAGGGTTCTCTCTGGGGTCTTGCCATCCAGTGGAGTCAGGCACAGAGAGGAACAAATAAGTGACTGGGTGTGCTGTCTCTCCCCCTTGCCCATCCAGTCACAAATGGTGGACCTGCAGAGGCTGCCAGGTGGTGGGTGAGAGGCACAGAGAGCCTTAGCACCCTGGCCCTCCACACTCCCAGCTTTGGGTGATGATCAGGAAGGATTTCACCCTCACACCACTTCACTTCCAAGGTGCTCCAAATAAAAGGTTTAATTAAAAACTCTTGCATTGCCAACTTCTTGCCTTTCCCCATGCTTCCAATCAGCCAGAGGCTTACCTCCACAGACAGATTTTTGGGACTATCCCTGCTGTCCTCACCAGCCTTGCCCTTCTCTGCCCACAGCCAGAGGAAGTGGCCCAGGAAGCCGCTGAAGAGCCACTAATTGAGCCCTTGATGGAGCCAGAAGGAGAGAGTTATGAGGAACCACCCCAGGTGAGAGGGTAGCAGGGCCCGGTGGGTCTCTGTGCAGCTTGGAAAACTGCTGCCAATTCTAGCCCTGGTGGGTGGTCCCTTTCCTGGTAAGGTTGGAAATTGCCCTTTGATCCCTGCCTCTTTAGAACCAGGGGGCAAGGAGTAGAAGGATGGAGGAGAGAACAGTTGGGGCTTAAAAGAGCCCAAGGAACCCTGCTGTCCCCAACTCTAGGTCCCTCCAGACCTAAGGGGAGGGCCTGCAACATCCTCCAGAGGGATCTGGCTGCACGGTTGGCTGTTGGTCTGCAACTCCATTCCCTTTTGCTCTTCTCTACCCCATCCTATCCCTCTGATGCAGGAGGAATATCAGGAATATGAGCCAGAGGCGTAAGGGACCAGGACGGCCCCCCACCAGCAGCACAATTCCTTCCTTGTCCCTGCCCCACACCCCAGAGCCAGGGCTGTCCTACTACCCTTTCCTTAAAAATGAGATCTTCCTTCTCCGAGGCGCCCCCTTGGAGCCTGTTGTCAGTGTCTGTCCTTCTGTCTGTCCCACCTGCTCGAGTCCAGCCCAGAGGTGCGGACTGGGCTGGGGCTTCCGCCGTGGCTAGGAGTTCGCCCCAGCAGCGTGGCCGCTTCTGGTCCCATCCTGTTCAGTCAGTGTCTGCGCGGATGTAGCATGTTCTATGTATTTTTAAACGAAGATAGAAAAGCGACGGCTCCTCCAACACCCCAGACAGAGGCTCTCCGAGGGGCCCGGGCAGCCCCAGAGCACCCCACCCAACTCCCACATCGACCCTAGTAACATTTTTTTAACCAAAACCAGGAGCCAGGCTGTGCCACGTCCCCCTCCCTCTGCCGGCCCTGTCTGAGCGCGGGCATCGTGTGTTGTGATTGTGGCATGGAGAGCCCCGCCCCCAGCCCTGTGTGAGCGTGTCCCAGGCGGGCGGGCCTGACTGCCCCACTTGCGTGTGTCCATGAATAAAGCCAATCTGTCTGTAGCCAGCGCCGCATGGGCAAGGCTGAGTGGCTGGTGGCCGAGGCAGGTGGGCTTCTGGGTCCCGGAGTGGCCCTCTGCTCTTTGGGGTCTGCCACACTCGATCCAAACACAGGACTGATTACCCGGACCTCGACTTCTTCTACTCTTCCTTCCTGCCAAAACCTGGAGGGGTAAAGGAGTCTCCCGGCGGTTGGGATGCAGTTGATTGGGAGGCGAAAAAGTGGCTCGGGGGCGCCACCTGCTGGGCTGCACTGCGCCTACCAAGGTACAGGGCCAAGGGAAGCCTCACGCCGCAGAGGCCGCGGGGCCGCGCGTGCACGTACCCCTGTACCCCGGCCAGTGCACGCGTGCAGATGCGCGCGCTCACTTCCACCTGCGCCTGGGAGAAGCCTTCAGAAATCAGCGGTGCTGGCACCGACCGACGCCGTTACTCGCAGACAGACCTCTTCCCGCTGCAGGTCGTGTACACATACAAGCACTATACACACCTGCCCGAAGCAGAAAAACAGCGAACCGGAAGGGAAATGGGCCAATGCTCCTCAGAAGAGGCTAGGGGTCTGGCATATGGTGTTCTACTCCTCCTAGAAGGGCGACTGAAAGTTTGAGTTCTCGGCCGAAGTGGGTCTGCAGACCTCTCGGAAGTTGTCCAGGAGCTATGAGCAGAAAGGGATCAGCACTAGAAGGCCCCTGATACTGCCTCAGAATGAGGAGGAAAGGGGCAGCGACCCTGTGGGTTCTGCGCAGAGAGGCTAAGTCCTCGGCAGAGAGAAAATAAAGCCCTTATTGGCTCAGAAGCTCTTGCTCCGGGCCCCGCCCATTTGAGCAAGGCCCCCAGCTCTCTTTCGCTGCAGAGGCCCCGCCCCTGCCTTGCAAGCGTTGGGCTGGGCTTTGCCGCAGAGGTTCCCCTGTCTTGCTGAGAAGACGCGCCCTCTTTCATGCCTCAGCCAGGACTGCATTGACAGCCAAAGCCTAAGCCTCAGCCTTCCAGCCCCAAGGCTGGAAGATGTTTGCTTTATTTATTCAACCCCTGAGAATCGATGCCTCCTCCCCGGATCGTCGGAGGCGGGGCGATTCCAAGCCTGGCAGGAGACCAGTCTGCTTGGTTCACCTTGGCCTGCAGTGTGTGTGTGTGTATATATATCTGTCTGTCTGTCTGTCTGTCTGTCTATCTTTATTTCCAGAAGCAGGAACAATTGACAGATGAGTAGCGACAGTGTGTGTGTCCGTGAGTGTGCATGAGCGTGTCAGTGTGTCGGTATTTAGAATTGGTGAGCTTGAAATACCTTTCGGCTGGATTTAATCACTATCTGCAATTCGCAATTCTTGGAGATGGCAAAGTCATGCCCCTTGGGCTGAATAGGGCCTCTAGATATTTTCATTTGCTGCATCAGGCTTTAAATGTTTAAAATTTGAATCCTTTAGGGCTATGCACACCTTTTCCATTTGGCCACAGTCCCTCAGTCCCTTCTCCTTTCTGTATTACACCTATCCAGTTCATTTCAGTGAACTGCCTGCCCTCTAAAGAAGAGTTGCGGACTTCCAATCCAGCAACTGCACCTGATCCCCATTTTCAGATGCCAAAACCAGGTTTACCACCTGGCCTGAGGGGAGATTTATTTCTCCTTCCCCTACGGCCAAGTCCTACAACTGGCCCTACTGAGCATGGTTCTGCTCAGAAAGTAATGTTATCTGTCAGGGTCACTTTAAATGCCTTCCAGGCGCAGGCCCAGAAGCATCAGCAGAAGGTGACAGCCCTGTGTCAGACAGCAGTGCGTGTGTAAGCTCACATAGCTCATGGGCTCCTCCCATGCATCAGGCACAGAACCATTTCCCAAGTGACCAGTATATCCCAGGCATGTGATGCTTATTGCCATTCATTTTACTTGAAACCAACTTAAAGCCTTGCTTGTTGTGAGGCCCACTTTATAAATGAGAGATTGGGGGTCAGAGAGGCAAAGCCACTTGCCCTAGTCACACGATTAGGAAGTGGTAAAGGCTGCACTGAGCCTCAAGATTGACTCCAAAGCCCAATGCCCTTGGAATTTCCAAAATGGGCATTCTCTAGCTTTGAGGAGAGACAAACAACTGAAGCACACCCACAATAGGAAAATGTGGAAAAACAGCAACATGAAGACTATAGATACTTGTGCAATGTCACAAAGACTGGGAGCAGCGTGTGTGTGTGTGTGTGTGTGTGTGTGCACGCATTTGTGCATACACATATCTGGCATGAGTGTACATATGTGCTGTGTCTATCTGTTCACATGTATATACAGATGCTACTCATGTGTGTTGCATGCATTCACTTAGTCACTCAGTGCGTGTTACACACCTGCTCTGCTCCCAGAAGTGAGTGACTTTGGGGTCCTGCAGGCTGATGCTCTAGCACCTCACCTCCCATTAGTCAAAAAGTGATCATTAAGATAATTGCAAGTTTCATGAAGAACATAAAAAAGCAATGTGGAAGAGTCATGGGGTGGAAGGCAGTGACAAGCAACGGTAACACCAGGTGGGCAGGCCAGGTATCTGAGGAGAGGATATGGAACTGGAACCTGAATGGTAAGAGGGTAGAGTGGGGACATCTCCAGAAGAGCAAAGTAGGGAGAGGAAGTGCCCACCTCTTGGTCTGTGTGTATGAGTGTATGGTCAGCAAGGCCACTTAGTCAGGGGGCCTTCAGAGGCCCACCACCCAGGTCTACTCCTATTGGCCTCTACTTTCTCTTCCTTTGTGCTCCTTCCTCCCTCAGGACAAGCTACTCTCAGTTCTGCCTGTTTAAATCTTTCCTTTTCTCATTAAACCAGAGCAATTTTTTCTCACCACCCTTATGCTGTTCAGATGCACACAGAAACCCTCATTCCACCCTTTAGCACTCAGAACCCCTGCTGGGTTGCTAACTGGAAAATAGCCCTCCCCTCGGTGAGGACTGGGGGCTGTCCTCACGTCCCCCCCCATTCATCTGTCTACCTGCCCCCACTTTCCAGTAATGTAGCTTCCTGGCTTTCTCTGGAACTTTATTTTTGTTTTCTCCCTTCCCTATTTATAGCTCTCTCCCCTCCAAACCATCCCTGCATCTATCCTGTTGCCTAGAAACAAGCTCTGGGCTGAGGGTGGGGGAAGGCCAGAAGGAGCCCAGGCAGGGGGAAAGGAAGAGATGTCACCCACTCCCCTCTCAGCACCACCCCTAAGGTTTCAGAAGCCTGCTCTGCCCTCTGCCCATCACCCACGGATGTTTTTTAAAGAATAAAACAAAATGTGAAAAACAGCCCTTTGTGAAGCTCTTCCAGGTTTCTAAAGGGCATGATGCAGGTGATTTCACTCATGCCTCTTAATAGTCTCCCCTGCCTGAGGCTTTTTAAAATGGGGAAACTGAGTCTTTCAGAAACAAAGGTCCCACAACCAAAACTTTCTCACCAGAAACTCCATGCTCTGGATTTGTTAGCCTTGGTCTGAAACACTGAAAGATTTGAAAGCATAAGTAATTCCATAACCTATTAATTGAAAGATAGTAAAGGAAAGTGTATCTACAATTCTGTCGCATAGCAAGCCACCAATTATGCCTCGGCCACCTTATGTGCCCCTGCCAGAGCCCAACCATGTTCCTGTAGTGATCCCACTACGTCTTCCTCATGGCCACCACCATATAGCCTGCAAGACCCCCCTCCCCATCATGCCCTCACCTTGACCGACAGCAAGTCCACAGATTGGAGCTGGGGGCTAGAGCTTTCCTCCTAGTTCTGTCATTTCACCAAACTGTGTGATATTGGTCCAATCATGCAAACTCTGAGCCTTAGTTTGCCCAGCTCCAAAGTCAGGAGGCTAATTTCTACTTCTTAGGGCCAGTACAGAATTGAATAACTGTAGAGTGCTATAAAATGTGAGTGATTGACTAGAATAATTAATATTATTGTTGATATTATCAGGGCCAGGAGGTAAGAGAAGAGAGCCCAAATGGACTGTGAATTAGGGAGGAAGCCCCTGGCCTGTGTCCGACCAGAAGGACCCCTTTTCCTGGCAGAACAAAGATCAGGGGGTGAGGCTGCCTGAGAAGCCCTACTGTGCTTATTTTTCCTTCACAAGTGCTTATTCTCTTCTGTCCTCCCCCAGCCCCCCAAAGGCCCACCTCTGCCTTCCAAATTGGCTTTCTGGGCAGAATGGGGGAGGGGCTGCTAAGAAGCAGCTGGGCCATGATTCAGCCTGAGTCACCCATCCAAATTCTGGGGCCACCCCCAGTCGGGCCAGGGCCTGCAGCTGCTGGGAGTAAGGGAATTGCAAAGAGGGAGGGTACCTTTGGGTATCAAGGTGTCCTCACACATGCCCAGGCCAGGGAGTCACATGATCTCAGGCCAGCATCGTGATGGCTAGAGACCATGCAAGGAAGTTAGGGAGGGAAAGGTGAATGCACAAACATCAGTTGGTTATCTGCACTGACTGAGGTGGCAGGTGTATGTGTGTGGGGGGGGGGGGGGGGGCTGTCATATGTATATCTGGGAGGGGGGATGGTATAGCTGGAGTGACTCCCAGCTTTGCCTCTTTCTATTTCTTTGGCCCTGAAAAGTTACTACTTCCCTGATGGTCAGTCAGTTTCTTCATCTATAGAGTAATAACTGTGTCATCACTGATAGTTTTCCTTAAGGATAAAATAGAATACAGTAATGACTATAGAGCACACAGGAGCCAGTAAATGGCACATTGCCATCATCATGTCAGGTACCTGGGTTATGCTCTGCCTGCATGAAGACAGGTGCATAGCTGAGGGTCTGTACAGGTCTTGAGGGGTGCAGAGTCTTATTCTTTCTTTCTCTCGTTCTTTCTTTCTCTTATCTTATCTTTTTGAGACAGAGTCTCTCTATGCAGCTTAGGCTGGCCTTGAGCTCCCTTGGTAGCCCAGGCTGGTCTTGAACTCACATGATCTTCCTGCCTTGGCCTTCTGAGTGCCGAGATTGTAGGCATACACCACTACACCCTGAGCCTATTTCTTGAAAGACTGTATAAATGTGTGTTGTTTATATCCCCTGGAAGCACAAGAAGTTCATGCAAGAATTTTAAAGGAAGTTGGATTTATATGATCTTGCCAATTCTCACACACATACACAGAGAGTGCACACCTTCCCTATGAACTGTGACTTAATGAAATTCAACCTAGACCAAGGCCAGTGTACAGATGAAAGTGTCCAGATCTATGGATACAGTTCTATTGGGATATTAGTTGGCTTCTTCAAAGCCTTCAACTTCAGGCAAACCTGGAATGGGAATAGCTGACTAGGCCACGAAGATGGGCCAAATTGTGTTTAATGGAATGGGTATGAACATAATATAGTCAAGAGAGGGTGGACTAGTTTAAAATACATTGCATGTGTGATCATGCTGGTTGCTGTCTCTGCTCTGGTACAGTCTGCTTGTCTCCATGGTGCCTGTTGCCACACACGCTTGGTTTTCAGAAAGTCACTGGGATTGTTTATTCCACCCCCGGCCTGGGCGCCAGCCAAGGAGCAGCAGGCACTTGTTTATCTTCTGGTACGTACTAGTGTGTATGGTTCCCCAGCAGCAGACCAACCCGAGACAGGCACATGTACATGCTCACATGGGTATGAGTGACCATGTTGGTTGTCATAAAGTGAGCCAAAACCTGAAGCTTAGGCTTTCTCTCTCCACATAGGAGCAAAGAGGATCCTCCAGCAACTATGCACATATCCTTCATTCAAGAAACCCCCAAAGTTTCTCCAGAATAGTAGAGCCATTTTCCTTTGGTTGGGCCCCTGCTTCACCTCACTACCAGAATGAGTCATTGGTCAGTATTTGACCAGGCCTGGATCACTACCTGCTGCTAGAGCTGTCAATGGGGGTCTTCCCCACCCCACACATAGACTGGGCTGAGGAAGTTGTCCCCCAAGGAATGTGGAGATCTATGATCAGAAAAGGGTCCATAGGTTGAACTTGCAGTAACAGTGGCATTCTCCACAAAAAATATAATATGTAAAGGACTTGAAAATTTTTTTGAAAGCTCTGAGAGTCTTATGTTGTATATGGTAGAGTTCAGAGAGGCCTAGACCAAGGCCATATAGCTGGTAACTGGTAACCAAAACTGGTCCCACACAGGCTGCCTCTCTGGCCATTTTGAGTTCTTCCTTTGCTTTAGCAAGTGTTTTGTTTTGTTACTTGAAAATTTTCATTTTAAAAATGTATGTTACCGACATGTCCTCTTGGAACAAGAGTGCTCAGAGAGCACAGAAGAGGACACAGATGGGAAGATGACCTGATTGTACCCACAGACCAGACGCAGTCAGAGTTCCATCAACATCTCCTTGGATGCCTTGATCATTTCTGGACCCATTATCAGGGTTTCAAACAGCAATAGCCTGGATCTTTGTCAAAGGCATGCTCTCCAGTTGCTGGAACCCTGCTTTGTGGGACAGAAGTGTCACATAAACCCTGCAACACACCCCAGGGATAGCCATTATGCAACATCTGCCAGATGTTGGGATCTGCATACCCAAGGACACTTGCCTTTGGCCAGAACTCTAAACTATGCATTTACCTCATTTTCTAAGACTTCCCTGCAGGATTAAGCTTCACTCACTCTCTATGGTAGCTGGCTTAATAACAACTTCCATTGGCTGCCTTCCCTCCCTGGGCCATCTTTCCACTTCCCTGCTGGTATCCTTCCACCTCACATATAAATCATACAGTTTAATTTCATCTCAACCCTGTGAGATACCCCAGGGATCTGGATCCCACCTTTTCTTCCACCACAAGCATCCAGGCCAAACATTTGTTCTTGTCCTCATTGGTATCTTTCCTTTTCCTTAGTCCTGGTCCCTCTTATCAGGATTTTAATGCCTTCAAGTCTCCCTGGCCTTAACCTTCCACCTCCCTGGTCAGATAGCCTCTTTTCCCTTTAGAGCACAAACTTCTCAAGAAATGAATCTACTTGTCTACTCCATTTCCTTCCTCTCATTTGCTCCCCAGACTGCCCTCCACTAAGTTGGCCTTCCATTCCCACCACTCCACTGAAAGTATGCTTAGCACATGTTATGGTTTTTGTCTAAATGTTCTCTGAAGACCTTATGCAATTATAGGTGGGGATTTTCAGAGGTGGCTGGATCTAGAATGTGTTATGCTGGGATTAACTGTGTGATGCTGGAGTCATGGGTGTGTGATTATTAACCGTTTGACTGCTAAGGAGTGCTATCACACTCTTCTTACGTTACTCCATAATGCAAAGAGTGCGATAGCAGCAGCCAAACGGTTAAATTAGTCCACTGATTGGTTTGGCATAACTCTTTGTATGAATAACAGGAAGACTCACCCTTAGTGTGAGTGTACTTGCTCTAAGGACATGTGATCTGGATAGAATATATAAGACAGAAAAAGGGATACTGTCATTGCTTACTGCTTTTTCACTATACTTCACTGCTTTGCTGCCTTCTGCCCACTATGAAGTTTTTCTCCTCTTTGATGTTCCTCTCCTATGCTACCTTGCCTTGGAGCCAGCTCATTATAGACTGAAAACTACAAACTATGAGCTACAATAATCCGTTCTTCTAGTTGGGCGTGGTGGCACACGCCTGTAATCCCAGCACTTGGGAGGCTGAGGCAGGAGGATCAGTGTGAGTTCAAGACCAGCCTGGACTATGAAAGTGAGCTCAAGGCCAGCTGAACTGCATAGCGAGACCCTGTCTCAAAAGGACAAAAAAAAAAAAAAAAAAAAATCCATTCTTCCTTTAACTTTGGATGTCAGGTATTTTGTCTCAGCAACAAGATAGTAACCAAGATATCAAGTTTCTAGTTACCTTCTTTTCAAACCCAGAGAACTCCTGCTAGGCCACATTTTGCCTTCCTGGCATGGCTGATACTACCTTCCGTCTGAGACATTCTCTCCCCTTTGCTTCTGTACCATCTCTCTTTTGAGTTTTACTGGCTTCTTAGACTTCTACTTCTCTTGTTGTTGTTTTTTTTTTTTTTTTTTTTTTTTTCTTCCCAGAACTGGGGATTGAACTCAGGCCCTTGCACTTGCCAGGCAAACATTTATTCTATTGAGCTATCTCCCCATCCCCCCACTTCTCTTTCTTTGATGCAGCTTTCTTTTCCTGCCCAGTCACTTTATGCTGGTGCTCCTCGGGTTCACTTAGGGCCCTTGTGTCTTCCTATTTTGTTTATACTTTCCCTCCATGTGCAAGTATCCTTCACACAACCTCCTTCACCAGCTCTCAGTTAGTGGAATTACTCTGTCTTTAGCTATGGCTCTTTCAGAGCTCAACTCTGCACTCTTATGTCCCAGTGTGGCCATCCTACAAGTCCTTCCTATCCCCAGGGCTCTTATGGTGTATGTGTTCCGTTCGCCTGGCTCCTCAGGTAGCACCTCAGAAGGGGCAGCAGAGTGCTCTCTTTGTTTTACCCCTAAATAGGCGCTGAGTCTTGCCCTTCCTCTTAATCCAACGGATGCGTTTGTGGCTCAGTTGTTATCATCCTTCACATAAACAATTGCCAGAGCCTCCTCATATATGTGTTGGCTTTACTTGAAACATTTTCCTTTGCCCCAATGGTTCTTGCCATTTTCAATGTCTTGTGATCCTTCCAAATCCTCAATTTCTCCACCTGTTTCATGGAACCCAAAGTGTTATTTTTGAAGGGCAGATGAGGATGAAATGAGGAATGACAAATGGGGAACATAATTGGTAAACTCTGAAGCTAACTGCCATTGTGGGCAATGAATGACATATTTCAGGATCAGAGATAAATAGGAAAAAGCCTAGCTGTTGCTGTCCTTGGTCCTGAAAGTTGCTTCCTCACTGTTCTTTTTTCTTTCTTTGAGATATTGGGGAAGAAAGTGCTTCCACTGATTTTCTTTACTTACATCTAGATTTTTAAAAGATTTGTAAGGTCACAGTGATTTACAGTTCCTTGGTAATGGAAAAGAAGGGTAAAAATAATAATTAAGCGTGAGACCTACAGGGCTTCAATTTCATAAATTTGTAATCGTAGTTGTGACTAGAACAAGTTACTTATCTATATCTGTTTCCTTATCTGAAAACGTGGGTGTGATACTAATGTTAATATTAACTTGCTCCAGTGTGACTGGAAATTGAAATTAGATGAAACCTGCAAACAAAATCTTAGCACAGTGTCCGAGCCTAATAAAAATTTTACTAACATTAGTTGTTACCATTTTTAGTAGGCGGTACAAGTGCGATTGAGTTCTATCACCTTCAGGACAGTTACAGTGATTTTCTCTGGGAAATCTAACAAAAAAGGGAACACTTCTCCACTGTAAAATCTGGATGGAGTGGGCAGCGAGTTATCATATCTTCCACAATTCAGATTCAACAAGAACCCCCTGAACATCTACTTCAGATGTTTAGGTGATTCGCGTTAATCCTATTTTACAGATAAGGAAACTGAGGCTCAAAGAGGTGACATGACTTGCTTGAGGGAATCTACTAAGAGAAGGCTTGCACAGACTGAAGAGTAGGCAGGCACCCTGCGCGTGGAGGCTGGCAGAGGCAGAATGGAGGGTGCCTCTCCCGCAGCAGCACCGCTGGCGTCCCCGCCACTCGCCGGAGCGTGGGCAGCGGCTAGACAAAGGGCCGGGGGCGGGGAGGGGGGGGGCAGAGAAGGCCGGAAGTGCAGCCCAGAGGGAGGCGGGAAATTTCCTCGCTGAGGGAGCTTGGAGATCCCAAAGACATGAGTTCTCTCGCGGGCGCTGCACGTTCTCCGACAAATGGTCGCATCTCACTAAGCAGAAACCCCCTCCTCGGGGAAACGAGACGGCGTTTGCGGGGTTCTCCCGGCTGAGATCAGAGACAGCGTGCCCGGCAGGCGCACCGCATGGGCAGCCTCTCCGCCCCTCAGTCTCCCGCTCCGTGAAATGGGAACCAGCTCGAGAAGGGCGGGGGCTCCAGGAGCCCAGGGGCCGCAGGCACAGGCTGGGTGAGGGGCGGCAAGCGAGCGGCTCCCTCCCTCCCGCGGCTCCTGGGTCCCGCCGGCACCGCCCCCTCCCAGTTCCGAGGCTGTCAGCGCGCATGCCCGGGGCGGGGCGCGGGGCGGGAGCGCAGAGCAGGCTCGGGGGACAGAGGCTCCGAGTCCTCGGGTCCGCCGGTCAGCCCGGCCCTACCAGCTAAGGCCGCTCGGGTGGCGGCAACGAGAGCCAGAGGGCAGCGACGACGACGACGAGCAGAGCGGCTGCACCTCCGGTAAGGCCCCGCCCTCACCTGCGGCCCCTGGCCAGCCACCGCTTCGGCCCCCTGTGTGCGGTGGAGCCAGCTCCGCAGCCACTGTCCAGGGTCCCGAAAGCCCCCTGAGCCACTCTCACAGCGCGGCAGGTGTCCAGGTGTGCTGGACGCTCGGCTGGAAGCTATGAGTGTCGGTTTCCAGTCTCCTCACTGGAGCTGGGCGGGGCGGGGCGGGGGCGGGTCCGCAGCTGGTCTGAACCCCCCAGGGGCCCTGCGGGCCAAGCCGCCCTGCACAGAGGACTGGGGGCCCATGTCGGGCCTCGCCGTGCTTGGATGCTTTGTTTCGCAAGACAGGGCGGAGGGGGCGCTTCCCGCCACGGGGGGAGGGGGGTGTCCACCCTCATTGATTCATCTCCTTCCTGGAAGGAGCTCGATGCTTGAGTGGTTCTATTTGCACCACTGACCACTGAGCACACTTGCTGTTGCACACCCAGTGTGGCACACACTCTGGGACAAGGTTACACACTCACCACATTCACACATAGCGCCTCATCCCCGGTCTAGGCCAACAGGTCTTACACGCACGCACGCGCGCGCACACACACACACACACACACACACACGGCATGGTCCTGGGTCATTTCATTAGTCAGCAGCATGGCCACCTGTGTACCCATCCAGTACACCAGGTGGGAGATTCACATACATACACACCCAGGCACAGCCACACACTCACACCAGCCATTGTGGATCACAGCATACTGACAATGGTTTCTGATCAAATACTCTTGAAGCCACTCTGATCTGTTCGTGCCTGTTCACACTGTTTATGGTGTCCCCCATGTGCCCCTAAACCCTGGAGTAGGCTATCACACTCGTGAACACATTCCCTGGCACACACACAGTCTCTCAGTTTGTCGCTCACTGCCACCCACACTAGCTTGAGTTTTCACTCCATTCTTGTCCTCTGGATGGAAGGACAGATGAACAGATGGGCAGTGGTGTAGAGCAGTGGTGGCAAACCTATGGCATGCTTGCCACAGCAAGCTATTTTGTATCATTGAAATTGCTATAAGGCTCCCCATCACTGCTCTAGGGGCTATTTCTGTGGAAGGTCTGTCAGCCTTTGCTCCACGATTCTCTCACTACAGCCCCAGGCAGAAGACTTTGCTCCTTTGAAGGCCCTTGGAGAGGAGGGAACAAGGGGCAGCAGACTGAGATTCTCACACACACTCACAGATACACAGGCCTGCCAAAATTTCACAAGCCTTTATCTATCTTGTTACCATGGAAAGAGATGCTTGCAGGTGCTTGGAAGCTCTGGCCCTGGATCGAGAGAGTAGGGATGGCTCTAGATTGGGAAGAAAACCTAGAGAGAAAGGAACAGGCTAGCCAGGTCTCTGCATTTACAGGGGCTGCTCTGCCTGCAAGTGCCTGCATGTGCCTACACACACACCCATGAGCCTGACTGCAAAGCCATGTGGTCACACATGTGCACACTCACAGAGTTCAGGTCACTCCCACGAGTTGCAAATACATGCATGGGCCATTCTTCACGTAAAAGTGACATATATCACGCTTTTCTTCAGCAGAAATCTCGGAAACCAGATCCTGGCCCCAGACTGGCCTACAGTGAGGCAGACTTCCACAAGTAGTCTGTTCACTTCCTTGTACACCAAGTGAACCACCCCATATAATTTGGGTTATCTCAGTCTTCTACTTCAGTTACGTCACGTGCACCTAATTGTATGCAGGCTCATCTGTTCATAGGATGTATATGTTTCTGCAGGTGGGTGTATATGTATGTAGCGACAGTTGCTTCCTCCTTGGCACTGTTGCCTCTGAAGTCCATGAGATTAGAGGTGCCTTGGCCTGACTTCAAGAAACAGAAAGAGGTTATAAGAGCCAAATGTTAGTGTCTAAGATCTTGGCTGACATCACTGGGAAGAAATAGAACTTTGGGGTCAGACACAACTTTGAACCACAACCTTCCTCCCTGCAGGTACATGTCCTTTGTCAAGTCTTTTCTTCTTCTGATGTCAGTGTCCCTATATGAAGAATGGGATGATAACCCCTCCCCATGCCATTATTGTGAAATCCAGATGACAAAATGAGCCTGAGAGTGGTGGGCCCAGAACTGAGCACACAGAAGGGAAATGATATAATCAGGTTCTAGAAGGAGAATGGGAAGAGAGGTAAACCAGGGAATTGAGATTTCATTTAGAGGCAGAAAGGACCTGGTAGAACTGTTAGGAACAGCACCTCTGGTACTATTCTTGGGCAGTTAGCCCTCATTTCACAGACTGGTCTAGGAAGGTAGGGAAAAAAAAATCGCTAAAAGTCACAAACCAATTCAATCCCCAGTACCATACACACACACACACACACACACACACACACACACACACACACAGAAAGAATGAAAGTCACAAACCAAGTGAGTAACTAAGCTGGGACTTAGCCCCACATCTTGGTACCTCCTGCATCAGCCTCTCTCACCCTACTCTAGACCTGATCCCTTCTTAGCAGCTAAGAACTTCAAGCTGGGAACTTTGAAACTAGCCTCTTGCAGGGAGATTTGCAAAGGGGAAACATGTGTAACTGGGCGATGCCTGCCTCTCAGAACCTCAGTTTTCCCCTCTGGAAAACAAGAATATAACACCTGCCTGGAATGACATACAGTGTCTTTGCAAGGACACTTCCTGCCTTTCTTGGCTTAGGTGACAACAGGGCCTAGTGAAGCATGCCTATAATTCCACCACTCAGGTGGTTGAGACAAGAGGATCACTTAGAGTCTGAGAGCAGCCTAAGGGCTGTAAAAGTGAGTGTAAGGCCAGCCCAAACTGCATAGCAAGACCCTGCCTCAAAAAAAAAAAAAAAAAGTAGGTGGCAATAGACAGGAGATGAGGAGCTGGATTATGCAAATGCAGTGATTTGTTGTTCTTTGAGAAGGCTTTCACTTTATAGTTTAGGCTGTCTTTGAACTTGCTATGTTACACAAGCTGTCTTTGAACTCACAGCAGGGCTCCTGTCTCCACGTCCTGAATGCTGGAGTCACAGGTGTGTGCTACCACACCCCGCTGCAATTGCAATGATTGATGGCAACAGTCAGCCTCAGGATCACCCATAGGAGGGAGTGAAGACTGTGGCTGATTGGAGAGGCCGTTGTCATCTGGGGAGCCCCTTGGAGGCTCCAGCTGACTGTTGCTATGCAGAAAGCATACTCACACTGCCAAATTTTAGTTTCCCAGATTCGTGCAGAACCTGATTCTCTCACAAATCTTTTGATTTTTAAGTATTGATTAGTACATACCTTTACTTTAAATTGGCTTTTAAAAAATTATTTTAGCACTCTGAATCAAACAGGCACTCTAAAGGCCAGACTATGCTAGTTTGAGTATCTGTGCAGGCCCTCTCCCTCTACCCCCTCCTGGGAGCACAGCTGGGCTCTGACAGGCTGAGGAGATAAACACAGGCCTTCCATGTACACAGCCCAGCCCTACAGTGAGCAGAGCCGTGTGCACCCCTGTAATTCTCACAGCAGCCCTGGGGAAGCGTGGGGGAGGCTCTTCAGGGTTGCCAGTGAAGGGCAGGGCCTTGCTTGAGGCCACAGAGCTGATAAGTGGTACATTGCCT
>PVKN010004005.1:0-34969 GCA_004027915.1 Capromys pilorides
TACCTATGTCTGTTGATCTAAACTGATTTGATGATGAAAATATGTAATGCAACCATTGTTAAATTCTTCTTGTCTTGAAATTCTATACTATATGTACTCTTGTTACTGTTTTTTCTTTGTTTCTGTTATTTTTACTCTTTAAAATAAAATTAGATCTATTAAAAATATATAAAAAATAAAAAAAAAGACACCAAGACTTTAAAAGCAATGAACATGAACACAGTTCACCAAAGAGCAAAGTGCAATGCAGGGGTCAGGAGCCAAGCACACGCTCCAAGCACTTCGCTCCGGCGCAGATGGCATCCATCAAATAGACCAGCAGGTAGTGAAGGGGAGCCAGCCCTGCTGCAGGATTCCCTGGTGGGAAACGTCCACAGCAGGCAAATCCAGAGAGACGGAGGCAGATTAGGAGTGGTCCAGGCAGCATGCGGAAGCGTTGAGTGTGCACCGTAACGAGGACCAGGCTTCTCTGGGAGATGATGCACATGGAATTGGACAAAATCACTGGCAGCGCAGGGCTGTGGCTATGCTGTAAGCCACCGAACATGGTGGTGTTCCACATTGTATAAATTTGGTCCAAGAGAAAAACAAAATGCTAACAGGCAGTGCATGGTGAGGGGTGGTGGCCTCTGAAGGCTCACTAGAGCTGCCTGGGGAGGTGGCCTGCTGTGGCTCCTAAAGAACCAAGAGAGGAAGAGCAAGCATTGGTCTGACCCCCGGAGAGCAGCCTGGCCCCTGCCTCTCCTCACGCTCCTGTCTGTGCCTGGCACCTCAACACCTGGCACACGTGTGTCCAGCTTCCCCTCCCTGACTTATGCACCCCACGTGCTATTTCCTGCAACATTCCTAAACACCACCCAGAATCTCCTTAAACTGGACACAGTGCAGCCAGCTCATGAAAAACAAGGTTAAGATTCTCCTGGCCAAGATGATTTTATGATCTCTGACCTCTGCAAACTCCGCTGGGACAGGGCTTGGGGACAGAGACCGAAAAAGCAAGTGCATGGGTTCCTTTCTTCCTGCTTCTCTGTGACCCAGGCCAAGAGCCAACACATCAGTTCAAACTGCAACCCGAGACACCGGGTCGCAGCATCCCTGGGTCTGCATCACTTCCCCTCTACTCTGTCATCCATAATTAGCTGCTTGGAATGAAACTGGGCCAGAGGGTTATAAGGCAAAGCCTTCCTTACAGGGCAAAGAGAGGGACAGGGATAGGGAGAGGTCCCCAGTCCACAAGTTCCGGAGGTCAGAGCCGTGCCTCTATCAATGGCATCTCCAACACACAGTCTAAGATGGTGCTGATCCTGAGGGTCCATGCTCTTATGAAAACCCGTTACTCTGGTTCTTCCCAGGCTACTGTGGAGGTAGAAATTCTAGCTCTGTGAAAATGCTGTGCAGACATCAGGCTGCCCTCCCTGCTCCTCTAGAAGTCCCCTCACGGTGTGGCCCTGACTCAGGCCTGCCTCCCCAATGTAAAGACAGTGTTTATCCTTCTCTAACTTCACACCTGCCCACCCCACGATGATCCGTGTGGCCAAACTATGGAAAAGAACCTGTGCCCTCTGCTTGGCTGAGAACAAAGACAGGGCTCTGCAGCGCAGCCTAGCTATGGGCTGGAACATGTCCCTGACCCTGAGTTTCTGTGGGGGGAGTCCCCACCCTGTATCTCAGGATGTGACCACATAAAGACAATGCTTCAAAGAGGGGTTAAAATAACTTGACTCAGATGCTGAGTGCTGACCTACTGTGACTGGGGGTCTCAGAAGGAGAGCCTGGGACAGACAGGGGCAGGGCACCCCTGTAAGGACACTTGCAGAAGATGCCATCTATAAGCCAAGGAGAGAGGCACACAGAAAACAGCCCTGTGAAATGGTGACGTGGCTTCAGACTCCTGTTCCTCAGAAGGAGGCAAGCCTGGCCCATGGCGTTAACAACACTTATGGGGCCTGAGCTCCTGAAGCCAGTCTGCTAAGCTCTGAACAGCATGACAGAAGAGCCCTCCAGAAACAAAGCCTTAGGTCACCTGAGTAGGTGCTATGGGACAATTGGAAGCTGGGGAGAAGAGGCAGTGATCACAGACACCAACCCAGGAGAGGATCCACTAGTGGACAATGATGGGGTGGGTGTCCAAGCCGCAGGAAGCCTGATGAGGACACTGCTGTCGGCCAGTGGGGACCCTGGGCAGGGAGGCGATGTGTCCTCAGATTACCTGTGTGCATGAGAAGATGACACATGGTGCTGGAGAGGGACTTGGTGTGAGATGACCTCTACGCAGGACATGGTCACTGCCATAGCTGGGACCAGATGGCCCTCAAGGGCCTTCCTGAGGCAGAGCATCAGGGGTGAGCAGAGAGTCTTTGAGCTCCAGGCTACACTGAGCTGGGATCCACAGGAGCCAGAGTGTGGGGGAGGGCGGACCCAGGATCATGCTCCAGCCAGGCCCAGGACTGGTTCTCCTGCAGGGCCCCCTCCTGCCTCCCTTCCAGGTCCCCTCCCCAGGTCTCAGTTACTGTCCAAATGAGTCAGTGTACCTGAACCCCACCCAGGGCTGGCAGATGGAGTCCAGGAGCCTTCCTGGGGAAGACTGGAGTGCCATATATGTTTGGCTGTTTTGAGGGCCAGGGCAGCTCAAACCATGAGTGGTACCCATGCCACACCTGGGCAGCACCTGGGCTCAGGGCAGCCACCAGGGGGCCAGGCCTTACTGCCGTCCCCTCCAGCTCGCACAGGACCCAGACGCAGGCAGAGGCTGTGCTCAGGCAGCTACAGGGCTCAGTAGCTCCAGCAACTTAGACTGCCCAGGCCTGGCTTAGCCCAGAGCCACAGAGGAGCAGTGACCACTGTCAGGATCCCAATTGTCTGCCACCTCTTCGGCATTATGGTCGCATCCTGCCTCATTTCTAAACAGCTCCTCCAGGACCCTTCCTTTTCCCAGTCTCCTTAGGTCCCTGAAACATCTGGAAACGGCAAATTTCCTGGAGATGGAATAGATTTTGGTGTGTATCCAGGACACTGCCCCAGGAAGGTGGCAAGCAGGTCTGGGCCCTCAGTGAGAGAAGACCAGCTGGCCTCAGTCTACTTTGTGGTGGAACCCCAAGAAGGAAGAACAGAGCAGGGATCTCCTGGTCTGCCAGACTGGGCTCTCGCACCTGTCCGCATCAGGGATCCCAGAGCAACACAACCAGCACTGCTGGGCCTTCAAAGTTTTTCCAAGTGGAGGGAGAAATCCCTGCCCCTCCCCCAGCCAGGAATTTGAGATCAGAGGTTAAAAGGGGGTCATGGGCTCAGGGCAGCCGGGCAACTCTGCCAATGGCTCACAAATGAAATAAAGCAAAGTGAAAGCAGTGAACTTCAGTTCCCCTTCTTTGCTTACTGGTCTGGGGTGCAGCCTGGAAGCCTATTGGGAGGGCAGTGCACACAAGTCCCCCACCCTTGAGAGGGGCTCCCCCCATACACACACCAGGCAGCCCGGCAGCTATACCAAATATTTGATTCCTTATTGACAGCGAAGCATTTCTGGCTCACCACTGGGATCCTGACCTGTACAGTCCATCCAAGTGCCAGCAGCTGCTTCCCTACCCAGCGGGGTCTCAGAGCGAGACCTCAGAGGTCTTTGTGGAAGACCATGGTTTGACCATTAAAACAAACTGAAAGGATCCAGGCATGGTGGCAAAGCCTGTAATCCCGCCCCTGAGGAGGCTGAGGCTGGAGATCGCTGAGTCGGAAGCCAGTCTAAACTGCACAGCAAGACCCTGCCTCGAGAAGCTACACTAAAGCAGACAGAGGAGAAGGAAGGAGGAGAAACAAAGGATAAGGAGTCTGTCCCGTTAGATGTCCTGCTTATGGAGGTGGCATGCAGGGTGCCAGGAGGGACACACAGGTGACATCATATTCATTGTACCACCCGGCCTGCACAGCCAGGACAGTGCAGCTATGGATGGAGCAGCTGCTGGACCTGCTATCCACTTCCTACCAGGCCACCAGCCACATGCCTGGTAAGGTCTCCTAGCCAACAGTGCAAGCCCAGGACCTGCACGCAGCCTACGCTGCAGCGACTGCCCACCCCACCTCACCCCCCACCCCTGCACCCACTAACCACCAGCCCTGGGCTGGCCCCTGGTCTGCTGCAGCTGGACAGCAGGAAGGCGAGCTGTCTACTCCATCTGTCGCTCCTTTAACTGCATCAGTGATGACGGCACCTGCCTCTAATAAGATGTTCACGTTGCACTCTGGAAAATCAAGTGAATCAGCTTGCTCCAAGCTGCCTTTCCCACTGTGTGACACAGCCATACACTACACCTCAGGAACATCAGCTGGTTCCACTGCTCTTTGTAACCGGTGTCCAGATCTCACGGAACAGCTGAGATCCCAAACCACAGTCTAGGACCGGGTAACTCCCAGCATCCCACACTCGTCTGTGTCATTGAGCAGGTATCTGGGTGCTCGGAAGTGGTCAAAAAGAAGTCACACCATGGTCTAGGATTCACAGATGCAACCCCGGCCTTAGTGCCCCCTTGTCCCCTGGGAACCCCACCCCGGGCCCAGCCTGGACGCACTACTCACGGAGGTGGTGTGCGTAGCGCAGGTGGAAGGTGTCACAGCCATGCACATGGTGGTACAGTGTCTTCTCAATCAGGTCCTGTGGCTCGTAGCCCGTCAGCTCTGTCACCCTGGGGCACAACCGCAGCTACATGAGTTACCCCACTCTAGAGAAGGAATGTTCTTCGGGGAGCATGTTTGGGATAGCTTCAAACTGAACCCTTTCTCAAGGTCAAACTCTGTTGAGGGCCTCTGGGAGAAGCTTCCACAATGAGGATGGCATGCTAGTTTACACAGACAGTGCGACCTGCCCTTGCTTCTGCCCTGGTCTGATGGTGGTTTCATTCCACACTAGTGGAACACAGGTGGTCTTGGACTGGCTGGCCTGGCCACTCCTACAAAGGGGAGCCTTAGACTAACTGGTGATGTCTAAGCCTTGGATCAGAGGAGGATTACTTAAGACCTCCAGAAAACAGCTCAACATCTGCAGATATTGTGACTACAAGGGGAGCCTTAAGCTCTCTGTGGAAAGGGAAGCGTTTCCCAGTGCTTCTGTGACATGGCCCTTCTTTCTTCTCATGGAGCCCGGGCGTATTCATTTCCCATTTGGCTCTTTGAAGAAAAGTGGCCGTCAGCATCTGAGGCCACGTCAGCTAACCCTGGGACTGCTTTGTCCATAGGTGACAACTGTAAGCGGCAACAACACAGTTTCCCAGGCTTGGGGCCACGCAGAGGGGAAATGGGCCTAGAGAGGTGGTGGCTCTAAATGTCTTGGTGACAGATATTCAAGGACAGATGAAAGAAGGGGACAAGCAGGGATTCCTAGGAAGTGAGGCTACCAGAAGTCACTTCTGGAGAACAGGAGGGGGAGACTGAGGCAGGTCAGATCTACAGCACTGATCACCAGGATATGAGATGTTAGTTTCAAATTAAACAGGAAACTTAACCTTTCATTCTTGAACCCTCTTCCCTTTCTACTGAGTTCTGCTCAGGCTTTGGGTCATAAATCTCAGAGAGCCTTGTGTTTCCCCAGCATGGCCCCATCTGAGGCACACATTCCTACATGGTTCCTTTGGGAAGGTGATAGGGCTTGAGGTGGGGGAAGGGGATGTCACTGGTCCTACATCCAGTCTTCCAGGTCCAAGGGACAAGTCTCAGGGCCACCTAGAACTTCGAGCTCCCTTACAGTCTAACTCTGAGTGGCAGGAAAGTTGAGACGTCTGGCTTTCCCCAAAGAGAAAGCCAGACATCTCCACAGTGTGGGGATGAAAGAGACTTCTCAGGCTCTTGGGGTGTCGAGGTCTAGAGTGAAGGCCCCAATGTGTAAATGGATCAGAAACACATGGATTAAGTTTCTCATCAAAGTCCACACTGGCTTTACAAATTAAAGGGGAGGGAAGGGCTTGGCAGCATGCCGTCCTGGTTTTTTCCAAACCCATAGTATCTGACAACCTGTCACAGGAGTCTGCCAAACCCTAAACATCACTGGATTCACCAGTCCTTCCCAAAAGTACCAGCTACAGTTTCAGAGTGAAATCCACAACCCCAGAGGAGCCAGCTCACAGGTTATGCTGAGTTCAGCTGTGTCAAAGACTGGGCTGGGTGGATGCAGGACACTCCCCAGACCACCACTCCCCTGTGATGTGGGGTTTTGAGGCTGGCTGACCTCTCACTGTGGCTACTGGAGTTTGGATGTAGAAAGTGACATCTCTGCCCTTCCTAGGTATCTGTGACGCCAGCCCAAGGCCTTCCAAAGATGACTAGAACTGCAATCAAATGGAACAAAGACCATAGCACCTGTGAGGGAGTCTGTAGCACTCCTGAGACCTCTTTGAAGTCCTTCTTCCATGAAAGAAGTGTACAAAGAGTCCAAAGACTTTTCCAGAAGCTTCCTGATACTGAGTAGGAAGCACATGGTTCCAGTAAGGACAGGAATTCTCCTTTAAGATGGCCACCCTTCTGTTCTCCTTCAAGATGGCTGCTCCTCTACTTTCCTTCAAGATAGCAGCCCCACATCTGAAGGGCAGAAGCTCCCATGATGCTCCATAAAGGACACATGAGGCATCTTTCAGGGAACAGATGGTGTCTTCTAGCTAACCTCCTCTACCCTTCACTGGAACCTCTAAGGACACTTCCTTCCTTCCCTATCTAAAGAATTCACTTGCTTTAGGGTTTTTCTCAAATTATCTATAAAACATTAGGAAAAAACCACTCATATCCTCAACATTCCTGCAATAGTGCCCTCAGGCAGCCCAGGTTCTTCAGAAACGGTTCCTCAATTGGGAAAGTGATACCCTACACTGCACACACCAGGCTCTGAGGCAGCTGGCCCCACCTCCTCTCCTCAGTCTGCTTCTACAGGTCAAGCAAACAGCATTTGTCACCATTTGGCCATCCCCAAAGGTGCTGACAGACTCCCCCCAAAAGTTCTGTTTGCTCTCTGCTCAGAGTTTCAGAGCTGATAATGCCAACTCCACTGTGCCAGTGCTTGTCGCCTCTCGCCCTCTGGATGGTCCTGAGGTGCACCCACAACACCTGTCTTCACCTCCCACCCTGAACCAGGTAATTTTATTCTCTTCAAACAAAGAATCAATAAATGGTGAAAAAATCAATTTATATGAGGTTTCACTCATATAAATTATTAGCTCTCATATAAATTAAATAAATTATAAACCTGAGTGTATGATATACACCTGTAATCGAAGGATTCTGGAAGACAGAGACAGGAGGACCTTAAATTTGGCTTAGCCCCTGTCCTGAAATAAAAACAAGAATGAAAGGGAGCTGGGGGATGTGGTTCCATTCAAAGACCTTGGCTTCACTCCTCAGTCCCAAAAATAAGTAAAAAAATAAAAAACAATTAAGACTTAGTAGCCAGGCATCTTGGTGCATTCCTGAAATCCAGCTATGTGGAAGGCTAGGCAGGACTGCACAGACCCCAGAGCACAAGAGCCAGTCTTGTGAGGAGAAAGAAACAGAAGAAGAGAGAAATCAGTCAATTCTGACGTCATGACAAAGTGCACGTACTGGTCCCCCCAGAAAGCTGTGCCACACACCCCACTTAGGATGAGCACCTCTCCTTACTCTGCATGTGTGGGCCTTCTTTGCCACAGGGGTCACACCTGCCATCTAGTTTCTTCTTTCCTAAGGCTTGCAGGTAGCTAGTGGATGGGAAGGCCTGTCATTCTGGCAATGAGAAATGGGAAGAAAGCCCTGGCAACCTGAGCCTCATGACTTGTGAAGATTTCTTTACCTATTCCACCATGCAACCCCAGTACATCTCTTTATCTCACACAAAAATACAAATATTAGCAATTTAAAATAAAATTTAAGAAAGCATACAATGACATGTGAGTGCCAGGTGTGGTGGTGCACATCTGCAGCCTCAGTACTCTGGGAGGCTGAGGCCAAATTCAAGTTCAAACCCAACCTGGGCAACTTAGTGACTAAGCAAGACCCTGCCTCAAGAAAAAAATAAAAGAAAAAAAAAAAAGGAAATTAAAGGTTGGGGACATAGTCCAGTGTGAAGGCTTTGGGTCCAATTCTGAGTCCTGTAGTCCATCAAAAAAATTTAAAAAGACAAGAAAGACTATGCAGGGTGGGTGAGACCAGAAGCTCTCTAGTTTTCCAAGTCAGCTCCTGCAAGGTCTTGAGGAACAAGGCTCAGTCTCTGCCTCAGTTGCTACCTCTGCAGTCCAGACATGCTGAACACTGCAGAGCCTAGAGCCCAGCATTTCCCAGGACAGTGATCTTGCCACTTTCTGCTTGGACTTGACCACTACTGACTGCCACAGATCTGAGGGCTTCAGGTGCCACTGAGCATGGAAACCTCTGTTTGTCCTATGGTCCAGCCAGCTTGGCAGAGAGCAGAGGCCATGTGCTTCAGCAGAGGCTGCCTTGTGCCCACCGTCCAGCTTTCTGGGACAAGCTCCAGTGAGGTGACTACACAGAAACAAACTAATTAATTACAACAAGGCCTGACTCCTGAGGCTGGCGGTAATTCTTTCCATTTGCTACTAACTTTCAGAAATCCCTTTCTAATCCTCATTCTTAGTCAGACTTATCCTCCTTAGGGCTTGGCTCAATCACGTTTCCTCAGGGCAGCTACCACCACGGGCTGTTCAGCGTGTCACAGCAGTGGTGGCAGTGGCAGGGCCAACTCACCTGGAGTCCAGGAAGATGAGCTTCAGGTCAAGGCTGGCCCTGAACATGAACATGTTACTGTGCAGCTTGATCTCCGTGATGGCACTGGGTGGCAGCGACTGGCCCACAGCCACCAGCCCCACAATCTGGTAGCAGGAGTCATACAGAGACATGTCCAGCATGTACTGCCTGATCTTCAAGTAGCCGCTGCAGTGGATGACCTGGGAGGGCAGGGGACAAGGCGGGTGGTGGTGGCCCTACTGATCAGGGCTCAGCCCCTCTTGACTCATTGTTCTAGAAGGTTCTGGAATATTTCCCAGTCCAGCTTTTCCTGAGCTCTGCAGTCAACCTAACCTGTTTTGCTGCTCTCTTATGAAGTAATGTCATAAAATGTGTTGGTTGATCCAACTGATCGTGTGCAAGGAGTGCCACAAATCAGGGGTCTCTCCTGTGTGGCAGATTCCTATTAACTCAAGTGGTGATTTGAGAACAGGACAAAAGTATCTTGACATCCACATTACTGACATGCTATGTCACTCAGCTAAATTAAGAATTCTGCTTGTAGAATTTTTCAGTCTTCCTTTTCAATGTATCTGAATATTTTAGGTCTTGGGATTATTGATAATTCAAGGTTTTAATAAACAAAAAGCCCCATGGAACGCCTTCCAAGTGTGGGTCCAGGGAGATAGTTCAGTAGAATAAGCACCTGCCTGGCAAGCACAAGATCCTGAGTTCAACCCCTGGTACCACACAAAGAAAAGAAGTCCTCCAAAATATTAAAGTCAAAGACAATATGGAAGACAATACACAGTGTCAGGGTCAGGCAGAAACATGTACGGTTTTAAGCCTAAAATCAGAAGCATGCATAGCTTTTCAAGTGAGTAAATGGGCTGGGGGTGTAGTCAGTGGTACCCCGTGCTGTCTCACCCCATACCCAAGGATGGGCAGGGTTCCCAGCCCTGCTAGATAAACAAACAAACAAATACATACATACATACATACATACAGTAAAATTTGTTAAGATCATAGTTATCATTACACTTGGTAGTAAATGCTAAAATCTTAACCTTAAAGTTGTCTTTTCAGGGCTAGGGAGATAGGTTAGTGGCTTAAATGCCTGCCTGGCAAGCACAAGGTCCTGAGTTCGATCCCTGGTGCAAATAAATGAATGAATGAATGAATGAATGAATGAATAAATAAATAAAGTCTTTTTAAAAACACTTCCTCTAAGATTCTTGAACATGCTGACAGTTTTTCATTTTAACATTTAGAGCTGAATACATCTCACAATCCTTTAAGTCAGCTGTCAGTTTTGCTGAGGAGAGAAGCGTGCATGAAATAGATAGGTGTTATATTTTGCTCAAAATCAGATAGCTGGACTGTTCAGGAGGGGAGAAACAAAGCAACACCCAGGCCATTTGAAGGGTGTCTGCTGGGTGTGGGAGAAGACAGGGGGTCCCCAGCCTGGCCCAAAGAGGTTCACAAAGGCTAGGACCAGTAAGAATTATATCTTTACTCAAAATATAAACACAGTGGGGGCTGGGGAGATAGTTGAACCCCGGTCCCACAAAGAAAAAATAAATAAAATTAATAAAAAATAACCACAGCATTTGACAGCTATAGTGCAGTGGACAATAGTGACTGCTCTCTTCTCAGGCTGGGGGTGGGGAGTGGGGGTATGGGGAGACAGCAGAAAAGACCCCTGGGAGAAGGGAGAGGTGTAAAAGAGGGGACTAGAGGATGGAAGGGACAGTTCCATCCTCTGAGTCTGAGAGTGGCTGACCCTAACTTGTGGTGAAATACCACTGCTGCTGGTCTAGTCAGGCATGGTGGCGACAACCTGTAATCCCAGCACTGGAGAATCTGTATGTTTGAGGTGAGCCTGGGCTGCATGGTGAGTACAAGCCAGCCTGAACTACAGAGTGAGACCCTGTCTCAAAAAAGCAAAACTCAAAATAAAACAAAACAAACCCTCCAGCTGGCTCTTGTAGGTGACCAGCTTTGTATGCTGGCATTATCAGAGCAAAGAACTGGGCCTCAGCGGGGCTACGGCTCACTGTTGCCGGGAGTGCTGGCTGTGGCACTGGACGTTGCTCTGGAATGTGTGCAATGTCCCTGTGCTCTGAATTCTCATTGCTGCCCTGTGCCCTGAAACTTGGGTTCTCTACATGAACTGCAGGGGCAGCTGCACTACCACAAGTGGAACTCCAGGCGCTGGGCTGCTGTGTCCCAAGACACCTTGGCTCCTGGCCTGGTGTGATGAGAACCAGTGGCCTGGCCCACCCTGTGAGGGACCAGCCAGGAGAGGTCACCTGTGACTTCTGCCCTGGCAGAGCGACATGTTGGCTTCCAGAGCCTTCCCTTCTGTGCATGGCCTTGAGGGTGACAGAGGGAAGCCCAAGCTGGCTCCTCCCACCCCCCTTGGGGCCCAACGTACCTTGTACCCACTGCAGGTCAGGCCTGCATTTCTTTTGGCCAACACACACTTCATTCGGAGGAAGAATGATCTCTCAATCTCGTATTCTGAAAGCAGGAGTGAGGTTCTGTGGGCAAATATCACACCTGGTCCCCATCTTCCTCTTCGACAGCACTGAGAAACTCCCAGGGCCACAGTCCTGGCCCAGAGACCTGCTGTGGCTCTCATGGCCACTGAAGGAGTGCAGGTGACCCGCAGCCATAGTAACAACCTGCAAAGACCAACCTAGAGCCAAGGGCAAGCCCTGGGCCACTTCAGCGGCAGGTGGCTGAGCTATAAGGAAGCCCCAGAAGTGTCTGGACTTTGTCAAGGTAATAAGTACTAAGCACAGGCCACAACCTAGCCCTTTTCCCTGGCAGAGGGAGTCAACAGCATGTGCTTCCTGCCAGCTATGCTGTGGGCTCTGAGACCCAGTGCAGTGGGATCAAAGCCCTGACTGGCCTTCATTTCAGCTCTGGAAGAAGTATGTCTGTGGCTCTGTCCTCCCAGGCTCCCTGACAGCTGCGGCTAGGCTGAAGCTTTTTTTCCTTTCGTTCCCAGGCTGCGCACACAAATCTCTGGTCTTGCCATTGCAAATGCCCCTTTAAAGAAACACCTCTGCTTTCAGGGATACCAGCATTCCCAGGCACAAACAGAAATGTCACACCTCTGGGTGAGGGCGAGGTCACCCACTCTAAATAAACAGTCACGTGGTAAAGGTTAATAAATTAATCTTTAAAGAAGAGTTGCCAGTAGGAATGGAAGCAAGGCCTTCTACACTTTCTGAGGATGGGGGCCACCCCCTGGGAGTTAGAGAATTATCACATGGGCCCCTGGAGGGGCGGCCACATTTTATGCACAATTCTCCCTGTAGCTTGGCTTCTCAGGGCTGAAGCTTCATTTCACCTGGCCACCTGTCTGGACCATAGAGCTAAGCCCCGCACTGTGGAAGCGCAAGTCTAAAACATCACCTAGCCATTTATTATCCTGCTTGGGATGAGCTCACTTCTCCCTCATTTACCATAAAACAATGAGGGAGTTCAGACACAGAAATCAACTGTAAATGAGAAGTCATGGGAGAGCCTCGGCCCTGAAGCCCTCCACTGACATGAATTGTGTGACCCTAACACCTCTTCCATTGTCTGTCTCTTCTCTCCTATTGTTGCTTCAGACTTGAGCCCCACGGAACCAGGGGTGCAATGGGTCTCATGAGATTCCAAGATTCGTTTGTCTTCATTCTGCAGAGATGTTTTTGGAGTCTGTTACCGTTTGTGTCTAATTGTCCACCCAAAGCCTCATGTAGTCATGAGGTGGGGACTTCCAGAGTTTGAGATTAACTCATGATCCACTGGGATTATAGGTATTCCAAGGATGAGATTTTGGGTCTGAGTACTGCTGGAATTATGGGTGTGGCCTGAGGCAGAGAGCCTGAATGTAATATGAGACAGAGAAACAGACTCTGTTGCTCTCTGTTGCTGTTGTTGGCCTGTTGCTGTTCTGCTGCCATGAACTGCTGCTCTCTGCCCTGTGCCTCTGCCTTGGAGCCGGCCAAGTACAGACTGAAACCTCCAGTAACTATGAGCTGAATAAACCTTTCCTTCCTTCATTTTGGGTGTCAGGTATTTGCTTCTCTCGTCACAGCAGTGACAGAAGAGTAACTGAAACAGAGTCTGAGGGAGGGGATGTGGAAGTGGAGGCAGGACTGATGGGCAAATCTGGCCCCACGCAGTCAGTAGGGATGCAGCGCTTCAAACCATGAGCCTCCATGATGTCCTGAGGAATTCCTGACGACCCCTGCTGTCTGAATATAGCCTTAACCCACAGTGAAAGGATCAAATCAGGGTCAGTGCTCTTGTCTACACTGTGCTAGAAACAAATTCTTCAGAGCTATTCTCATGAAGGAAGTGGCTATCCTGTTTCCAAGGAAGCAGGAACCACAGCTCAGTGCCCATCTGGTGTCAGTATCTAACACAGGGGCTCTGTCCTGAGGAGGGAGGACTAGACCTACAACTATGTGCTAGGCTCAACATACACAGGGAATCCTGAAAAGTTTAAAAAATCTACTATGGTGAAAGACATGTTGCCCTAATACTCCTCTAAAATACTCTCCCTATCTTCCAACATACCTATCCCACCATTCTTTGCAGTTTCTGGCGCAGTTCTGGAAGTCCTCTTTCCTGAGTGTCTTTAGTTGTGCCATTGCGGCTGCCTCAGTGTTCTGAATTGATTGAAAACATTTACCTCTCAAGGTCATTTGGACTTTGGGGAAGAGTCAGAAGTTACCAGGTGCCAGATCTGGAGAATACGGCAGCTATGGTCTATGATTCCTACTTCCTTGGAAATGGGGTAGCTGCCTCGTTAACAGGAAGAATGACTTTGCAACAGAGTCTGAGCAGGCAATATATCTTCTATGCTAATACATGTGCTGCGCTTAGTGGTACATGCCTATAATCCCAGTACTCAGGCTGAGGTGGAAGCCTGCTGTCCCAGGGCAGCCTGAGCAACACAGCAAGATATCTCAAAAATAAATACATACACATTTCTAGAAATGTAAGCATTACCCAAATATTGTGATCACACCTTGTACATCTGGAGCTAGGACTTGGGGACACAAAGCTGCGGAGCCAGGGTTTTAACAGCTGAGCATGCTCTTCTGTGGCTCCTCCAGACCTTCCGATAATGCTTCCCAGGAGTAAACAATAAGAACGAAACTCATTTTGTTCTTGTGGCTAACAACCCTCTTCTCATGGCTCTTGAGGTCTTATCTTGTGCATCTTATTCCAGTGGGGAATTCTGGCGGGCCAAGGTGGGTGTCATAGTCCAAGGCACACAGGAGAGCCATTCAGCAGCATGCCTGCCAGCCTCCCTGTGCACTCACAGGAGGGGTTAAGAGGCCAGGGCCCCTGGAGTAAGTTCTATGTCATCCTAGCTCTCATCATCATTGTGATTTAAGGAGACAATTAGGTGACACCCAGGGCTTCTTAACTGAAGTGTGCTGTGGCATAACACACACATCCCTGCTCAGGGTAATGTTCTTAAATGCATAAAATAAAATATGTAAGGTTATAGAAGGAAAAATCATCAAAATACTGAAACACATAGTGACATGGATGTGAATGTGCTGCTCTACCACTACGTGAAATAGCAAGATTCAAGCTGCATGTCTCAGAACTCCAGGAATTTCAAAGTAGCCATGAGCATAAACCATGTGTTTAACTCTCCACAGTGACCTAATGTGATGTGAAAATATTTGTGATGTGTGCACTTAGCAAAACCACTGGGACTCATGATTCCCAGGGAAGCCGATAAGTCAGAAGCAAAGGAAATGCTGAATTTCATCTAGAGGAAAGAGATACAGTTTTCTCTTCAAAATTGCATGGCCCTCCCAGCCCCTAAGTCCGGTCGGTACAAGCAGTGGTGCAGACCTCGATGCCCAGACACTGTAGTGCTGGAATTCAAAGCCAGGCATCTGTACATGAGGTGAATGGGCTCTGATCACTTTTATCTCCAACTCCAAACAGCCTCTACCATTTAAGAAGGGCTCAGTGATGTTGGTTTAAAAGGCAGGGGCAAGCTGGATGTGGTGGCATGCATAGCTGTAATTCCATTATGCAGGGGGCTGAAGCAGGAAGATCTCAAATTTGAAGCCATCCTGAGTCACAAAACAAGTTAAAGGGCAGTCTGGATTTCCTGAGACCCTACCTTCAAAAGAAAATGGAACTGAGACACAGAAGCACACATGCAAATCCCCACCAGGTGAGTGCTGGGTGGTTGTCGTGGCCCAATTCCAACCTCTTAGTAGGTGTGGGAAGAAAGGCCCCAGTCACAGTTAAGAATGGGGCCTGCTTCCTCCTGGTCATCTAAATACCTTGGAGCAGGTGATGGTGGAGAGGAGGGTGCGCCGCAAGGACAGCGGTCATCTCATCGTGGTCAGAGGGATGGATGTACTCATAAATACTGTTGCCCGTGAGCTCCACCTGGTGAGGGAAGGAAGGGTCACAAGTGTCACCAGTGATCTCAGTGAAGACCGCGTGTGTCGTAGTTCACATTCTGCCAGGGACAGGACTTGGGTCTCCACTCACAGCTCACAGCTTCTCCACAGGAGAAACACTGTCTTTGCCCAAACCTTATGCCACACCTGACAGAGCCCGAGGAGTCCTGAGGACACCACACAGGGCGGCCTTAGAGGAGGGAGCAAAGGCTCCTGGCAGTGTGGCCTGCAGAGAAGCTGGCCAGCTGGGAAGGACTCCTCCCTGCCCTCAGGCACGTGCTACCACCATCAAGGGGCCTGGCCTGTGGGGAAGCACCAGTGACCACCTGGGCGCCCTCCTGTCCCTTCTGGTGGACCAGCTGGGAAGCTCAGTGTGGGGGACCTGCCGACAGTAGCTCTTTCTTCCTCTGAAGAGCTCTGAACCAGGACTCAGGCACTGCCAGGCCTCTCTCATGTTGCGAGAAATGTGTCCCTGGCCTTCATCATCCATGATGACTGTGCTGATTCTTGGAGCTCCCACCCAGGGGTGCGGCTGGGTCTCTGTGTGACCTATAGGAGGACTTGGGTCCCCTCCAGAGAGCCTCATGATGTGACTATTTCCTGGGGTTGCTACCTCAACACTGGGACACCACCTTCTTCCAGATGTGTCACCCAGCAGGCAGCTTGGCAGGCCTCTGGGCCGACATCGTCTTGGACAGGAAGCTGCAGGAATGGGCAGCTCCAGGAAAACTACTGCTGTTAGGGTTTTTCAATCAGAAGTCCAGGTCCTGAACCTCAGAGCCTCTTGAGTGTCCTGAACACAAATGCTGTCAGAAGACAGATACTGATTCCTCAAGAACCTGGACTCCCTGGCTCACAAAGACCTGTAGGCAAGAGAGTGAAACTGCTTTGCCAGCCCTTGGGGACAGGGGCACGGAGGCAGCACAAGCAGGGCCAGGTTCCCCTACTTGGAGTTGTAGTTGTGTGGCCCCACTGACGGCAGGGGGATATCTGTACAGGGGCCCCTGCTGGCTCAAGGAGTGGCACGACCAGCCAGTCAGTGTCCTGAGAAGGAATCCTGTGCTTGAAAGGCTTCCCCAGTTCTATGTTCTGCATTATTTGTGGAATGTTTCCTTCCCACACTGGGCAAACAGAGCCATGGAGAAAACTCAGCACAGAAATGCTCCCTAGAGGCCCTTCACACCCGGGGCTCTGTGATGATGCCCTCAGAGATGGGCCTGTGTGGAAAGTTAGTGTGTAATTTTACCCTGGTAATCCTTTAGAAGCTTACATAAACCAGCAACATTTAAGCTAGGCTTTTGAGACAGGACAGTCCCTTTTTTTCCTGAGGATTCAATGTGAAGTTTTTGTCAAAGTAGATGGTTAGGAGCTGGGGAGATAGCTCAGTGGCCTAAGTGTCTGCCTGGCAAGCACAAGGACTGAGTTGGATCCCTGGCACCACATGCCATGCCAGCCCTGAAACCTCGGGTGCACCGTGTCAGCTCAAAAACTGGGTGTGGGGGCTGGCAAGATGGTTCAGTGGTCTAAAGCGCCTGCTTAGGAGGGCTCAGGCAACTGCGGGGACTGCAGTTCGATCCCCGGCACCACATGCTACGCCAGCGCCACCACCAGGGCAGGCTGAGCCAGCCACAAAATGAATAAATAAAGAAACAAACAAACACAACAAGCAAACAAATAAATAAATAAATAAAATTTAAAAAAAAAAATTAAAAAAAAAAAAACAAAACTGGGCGTGATGGTGCACTCCTGTAATGCCAGTGCTGGGGAGACCGAGATAGTGGGATTGCTACATCCGAGTTTCATAGCAAGACCTGTACCAAATAAATAAATAAATTTATTTTTAAAACCCCTAAAAGTAGGATGTCAGAGGCTAACAAAATGGAAGCTGGCTTTTTGTTTTACTTGATTCACTATTTCAGTCCAGGTTTTTTTAATGAAAAAAATGAAACGGGAAAGATTTTGTTGCCAGATGTAACAGACATGCCTGTAACCCCAGTGTTTGGAAGACTGAGCTAGAAAGACTGCTGGGAGTTCAAGACCAGCCTAGGTTACACAGTGATACCCTGTTTTTAAAAAAATTATATAGATCATTTCTACCATATCCATGTTTTTAAGAAAAAATGATCAATCCTTCTGGTTTGCTTGAAGTTGTTTTTGAGAAAACAGTATGTAAAAGATGTCTTTGTAGAGAAATATCTTCAAGGACTTACAGACAAACTTGTATTTCTGCTTTTCCAAAATCAGATTTATGTTTTAATCCGAAAGTTGTTTATCTATTTTCAAAGTTCCTACTATGGTTATGACTTACAACAGGGAAAGAGTAAAGGAATTTGGAGAAAAGGCTTACTTTTCTCAGACTACTCTCAAACTCTTGGTGATTCTCCTGCTTCAGCCCCCTAGTGCTAAAATTATAAGGGTGCACCATGATTCCCTGTACGTTTCTGAATTCTGGGGTCCATTACAAAATGGACTTGAAAACTCAGAGACTGTCTTGCAGGTAAATTATCCTTTGAATGACGGAAATGTTTTTATAGAACAAATTTTGGAATGATAAAAGAGTTCTGACTTTAATTCAAAATTATGGTTGACATGGTATTTCCTGTACTTATATATCTATTTATGCTTTCAAATACTGGAACAAATGTCTCTCTCTTTCTCTTAAAAAAAAAAAAAAAAAGAGGGGCTGGGGAGATAACTCAGTAGAATAAGCACTTGCCTGGCACACTCAAGGGCCTGAGTTCAATTTCCAATTCCACAAAAAAAAAAGGCTCTTCTTTCTCTCTTTCTCTGCCTCTCCCTCCCTGTCTTTCTGTCTCTCCCTGCCTCTGTTTCTTTGTCTCCGTCTCTCTCCATATACAAAGAGAGAGAATTGTTGCTACAAAACTCTGCCAGGCCTCACACAATAGCCTTATTAAAGCAGAACTTCCATGTGATATTTTAGTATTTGCAAAACCCTGCTAACTACAAAATGAATGACTTTCTACTAAGAGCTTTTTTTATGTGTTGCCGAGTAGCTTTGCTTCCTGCCAAGAAAGCAGCAGCTGATGGATGCAGCGCTGAAGTTCGCACTGTGTCAGGGCCGGACACTCAGCCCTGCAAAATATGACACGCTGTTGGTGGTGCTCTGCTGAGTACGGTGAATTAAGCATTTTAAAATAAGATGGTTTGGGCTTCAGGGTTCAAGTTAAGTCAACAAACATAGACTGCTATCCTTTTTCTTTCCTTCTGAAGCAAGAGAAGCAGGTCTTGTGTCTTAAGCAACACCATCTCTACTTTTATGGTTGTATTTCTGGCATTGATCTGAAGTATACATTTTTCTTTATGTGTCTCATAAACAGCTATTTCATACATGTCTGTGTTTGTTTGAAAATGCATATTGGTTGCATAAGTGTTGTATAAGGCGTGCGACTTTGGTAAGGAAATCTGAACCGTAAGGAACCCTAAATGTGTATACAGAGAACAGCTATATAGGGCTTTCCCCTACTGCATCAAATATGAGTAAAAAGAACTGCATTATTTAAAAAAATTACAACAAGGAATAAACGGTTATAAGCATGTATGGCTAAAAGTGCTCCCCTCAGTACCCACTGTAAATATATGTAAATGTGTCTGTTTCATTCATGTGCACACACGCATGTCCCACGCCTGAGTTGAGGAGGCAACTTGCACTTTGTGGCTATCCCTGTTGTTTTTATAATACAAAGCTTACAATAACGATTACATGTAAACCAGTTTAAAAATAAAAATAAACTAATAAACCGTGTCATAGAGAGTAGATCTCTGAATTCAATATGTATAAAAAGAAGTTTAAAAAAAAAAAAGAAGTTTAGTAAGAGGCTTTAGGCCCAGAGAGATAACTGGGTGGCATAAGCACCTTCCTGGCAAGTGCAAGGTCCTAAGTTCAATCCTGGTACCGGCAAAGAACAAACAAACAAAAAAACTATAAGAAGCTTAAAAAAAAAAAAAAAAAGAGGCTTTAAGCTCATTGGAGATAGGCTCATAGCATATAAAAGTTACTGAATTTTCAAATTGGTAATTCTGATAGTTATTTGGATAATTCAGATGAAAACCAGAATAAAACTTAAATGACCACATGATTATAACAAAGCTAAGAGCTTATGTTCCTCATAGCCACTAACAGAGAGTTTAACTTCAACCTAACATGAAACTCACTAAGCAGAGAATGCTATTGAGAATAATGGAAAGAACAGAGGAGGACTGGGGAGATAGCTCAGCAGCACAAGGGCCTGCCTAGCAAGCATAAGGTCCTGAGTTTGATTCCCTGTTGGTTAAAACAAAACAAAACAAAAAACATAGACGAGCTCCAAGTAAGTATAAGCTGGTATGGTTATTGTTATTCAATAGGAAATTTATTTAAAGATTTTTTTCTGCTTACTGGATAAAATTTTATTTAATATTTCAGTGGGGTTGTGTGCATGCATGCTGGGCACCGAACCCAGAATGCTGTGAAGGTATAACACACTCTCTTCCATGGATCTACATCTCCAGACCCCTATGGGTTTGTAAAATTTATTTTAATTTATTTTTTTTTAAATTTCTGGTGACTTCTTTTCTTAAAAAACCTTCAAGCCAATTTATTTTCCATGGCTGGAGATAGAAGCCAGGGCCTCGTGTACGGTGAGCAAGCGCTATGCACTATTTTAATAATGTATAAGCCTATACAGTATTTTAATAATGTTTTCATGTTTGTTATATATGCCTGAAGTTTTGCTAATAAAATAATAATCTAAAAGGTACAAAGCAGGGGCTGGAGGGACCAGGGAGATAGCTCCGTGGCATAAGTGCCTGTCTGGCAAGCGCAAGGTTGTGAGTTTGAACCCTGGTCCCACAAAAAAAAAAAAAAAAGGTACAAAACATTTTTAAAAGAGTATTTAGGTGTGTGGTACCCTATTCAATATTGCATTTTACTATTTAAGCGAAGACAGAAAAAAATGCGCATGGTGATCCTGTCTAGCTTCCTCCTGTGGAGTTAATCATGAACAACCCCAGACCCCTGCTTTCTAACTAGCTCCCTGCAGAACATTCAGAGCTGTGGAGGAAGGCTCACCCAGCCTCACGGAAAAGTCAGTAAAATATCAGTTACTGTGTGTAATCACTCTGGCTTATCTTTTTAAAGCTGACTCCCTTACTGGAAACAGATAAACAGTTGTCTACAACTTCCAAGAAAATGGTAACGCCTGGTCCCTCTCCGCCCTCGATGTGATGATACAAGCTTTGTTTCTGCACATGATCAAAAGGGGACACAGTACCTTTATGCCAGGGCTGCCTAGATTTCCTCCCACGGTGCTAATCATGAACAAAGGGCCTAACTGGAGGGTCTAGTTCTCCAGCATCTCTGTAGTTCTTAATCACTGGATTCAGAATTAGCCCTCTCACCAGGGAGATAGCTCAGTGGAATAAGTGCTTGCCTATTAAGCACACGGTCCTGAGTTCAATCCCTGGTGACACCAAAAAAAAAAAAAGACTTAAGGCAGAATTAGCCCTCTCTATTCTGTGCATAAAAAAAAGGGAAAATGATAGAAAAGTAGGATGATAGATTGAGTCACTGGGTTACATGAACCAGACTGTCGTGGAAGGTTCATGGAACCAAGTAATGTGTGAGGACATGAGGGGGAGAGGAAGGAAGAAAGGAAGGAGGGAGAGAGGAAAGAGGAAAGGAGGGAGAGAGGAAGGGAGAAAGGAAACATATAGGCACCTAAGTCCAGGTGAGCAAAAGGGCCAATAGCTACAAGGAGAGAAGAGTGTAAGCCAATGGGTTTTCAAACATGTACCAGCAGAAAAAAAAAAAAAAAAGGACAACCTCAATGTGGTGATTTTGCATTTTAATGAGAAAACTCAAGCCCCACTGGTGGGCACATTTCATTTTGGCTTTCTTCTAACAGGAGGCTGGTAGCACACTGCTTATGTTTTCTCCATCTTTCCTTAATTCTAGTACCCTCATGTGGATGGATGGAAAGTCCTGCTGGTCGCTCATGATGTAAAGGAACATTTAGTCCCTGCCTGTATGAAAGTGTGACTTGCTGCACCAGGTGCCATACTTACTAAGTCACACGTGTGTGTGCCTGGGGATGATCCGTCTGTCTGTCCCTGTCCCAATGCGTGTAGGCTCAGCCAGCAGCTGGCCTGCTACCGGAGCTCACCTCACTGCTGTGGACAAGCTGGGGGCACTGCTGTCTTCTCTGAGGGATGTGCCGCTGTCAGAAGATAGGTCGCCTTTCCCAGGACAGCTGGTAAGAATGGAATGTTCTAAAGAAAGCAGGATCTTACCAGGCAAAACAGTAGTAAGCTAGCTAAGTTTTATGAGTTTCTATCATAAGCTATAAAATGCTTTACTGAAACTGGAAACACTCAGAAAAAATAACTCCAAATTCTATGTGAACACCCATAAACATACTCTCCCCTGCCTGTCTCCCCAAAGTGCACACACAGTTGACAATGCGAGCTGAGCGTGAGCGTACCTCGACTCACGGTCACGCGATAACCTGCTGTGTCCACGCTGACAGGTGGTCCCTTGGGAAGCTCTGTGCCCTTGGACATTACTAGGTGACAGCCCATAAGTAGTGGACACAGTGTCAGTATGAGGCTGAGGGTAAAGATATACCAGTCATTAACGCCAAAGGAAAAAAAAAGCTTGAAAAAAAAAAAATGCAATGCAGTGATAAGAAGAAAACTGCTGTGGAATTTTGCAATTATGGATTATGTTCAATACACAAGGTTCATACCAAAACGGACCCATTTGCAGGTTGAACAAGGAAATCAACATCCAGTAACATTTCACTGAATAATTTCATTGTACATAAAATTAAGTAATACCTACCTGGGACAAGCCTAAATGGACAGAAGCTGTCTCGGATATATACATGATTTTGCCATCAGATGCTACCACAAAAACAAATCCATCCAAGGTCTGTAAAAGAGAAAGTGTCCGGGGAAAGAGATGAATAGTTTCACATTAGAGGTAAACCTAGCAATTGCATAGTCACTGGACTGCCCACATAAAACATTACAGGCTAGGGGCATAGTGCTTGCCTCACATGCCTGAAGACCTGGGCTCCGTCCTCTGCAAGGGGAAAGAAGGAATTACCCAGGAATAAATAAAAATGGGGAGGGGAGGCTCAGGGTCATGAGGACTCCGGGTAACAATATTCAAGGGTTATTTCAAAGCCAGCTTCTCAAATGTTTTTAAAGCACTTCAAAAACAATCTTACATACATATCACAAAAATCATGCAAAATGTTTGAGAATTCCTATCCTGCTCTGTTTGAATTTAGTTGCTTTATTGTTTGGAGTGACTTTGGCACTTAGCACCAATCCGGAGCTCTATGATTCTTAGGGGAACATCTACCTCTATAGACCATTTAGCGTCACAATTAGACTCACTTATACCACGAGGACATAGGCTTTATTTGCCACAATTTTCTAGTTACCCTGAAGTACCATCTGAATAATAAATTCCAACCACTGCCAATCCCTAGAAAATAAAACAAAATACCTAATATTTTACCAGACGATGTCTACAGAATTAACTATTCAGGCTTTGTAAGAGATCAAATAACCTTTGCCAAAGTCAAGGAGAAAAAGTATCAACTTCCGAAATATTAAAACTAGCCAAATGAAATTGTAATTTTTGCCTAAATTGGCCAGACTTCCAAAAATAAAGTAAAATTATAAGTAGTACTTCAGAAAAATAAAAAGGTAATGATTATATTTATGTGTTAAGGATAATAAGACTAAATAATTCTTGAAAAAGGAAACTTTTATTTACTCATTCATATATTTTAGATCCAGAACCAAAGAAAAGCAATAAAGCCAGTGAAAGACCCATACAACCCTCAATACTACTCCCATAAAAAATATTCCAAATTAATTTCTGGCCACAAATTCTATTTTTACAGCATGTAATTGAAACCAGATTACCTTCGGGCCCTCTCACCCACTCACCCCTTTCCTTGAGGGGGGTTAGGAAAGAAACAATGTAGCAAAAGTAAAACCTGAAAGATAGCCTTACATTTTGCCGTGTCAAATACAACTTGCTGCAAAAATACAGTTTGCTAAAACGCAATCTGCCGTGAGGATCCTTCCCTAGTAAGCTGTCGTTAGCTTTCTTTGTTAAGGTTGAAGTGAGCTTTTGATACCAGCCCTCCCTTTCGGGTTTCTAGCTCAGCTACAAAATATTTTCCCAAGTATTCCTGTGACATTTCAGAAACCTAAACTAAAAAAGGCATTTCTAGAGTTTTAAATGCTCGGGCTTATCCTGCGTGTTGCTTACCTCCAAAATCATTGAAAAGATACACTGAGGGGAGTAAATCCTCCAGAACAACGAGGAAAGCCAGGGAAAGGGAAAGAGTTCTCATCGTTAAGTTTTAAAACTCACCAGTGGTAGCAAAAATAAATAATATTCTTCATGAAAGTGTGGAATATGCCTTCGCAGCTTCAAATCATCTAACTCACTTTGCAGGTGTGATTAGTGCAAGGACGACCCCCAGCCCACCACTCAGGAATTAAACGTGCAGCGCGGCTGCCGCCGGACTGTTGACTTCACCCCACTGGATTTTCACTGCAGTTCTCAGGCACTTAGGTGTCCCTTAGTGCGGTTTTTTTGCAAAATGCGTGGGCATGAAACGGACGCCGCCAGCAGGGAGCTGGAGGAGAGTGAAGCTGCCCGGCGGGCCAGCTCAGTGCGGCTAGCTGGCTCCAGGCTCTCTTTCCTGACCCAGGCCACCAGGCTCGCTTTAAATTGCAAAACCTCCACTCCCAAACTCTCCTCAGGATCTTTTCCCTGCCCCAGTGCATGCATTTTAAAAAATAAATCACACCTAGGCATTTGGGGCCCACGTTTAGAAAAGATCTGGTTTTTCAAAATACAGAGCTCATGGCTGGTTCGAAGATCTAAGTCACCGAGGCCCGCAGCCAACGTTTTCCTCCTCTTTTAAAGAAAACACAAAATAGAGGGAGGAAATGCAAAATAGCTCTCGGCAGGCATTTTTCTATGGCAGAGACAAATGACAGGAGGGGAAATGAATAGGTCGTTGAGGAGGCTCTGCAAAGGGCATCTGAGAGACTGTGGGACTTGGAGCCCGCGCTGTCCTCTGCCAGCGTCAGCAGCAGCCCTGGAAGTGACTGGGGCCGGTAGTCACACAGCCAGCCACAGCCGCAATCTTGGAGTGCACAACTGTGCCCAAAAAAGTGCAAAACCAGTGTGATCCTTGAAATCTCAGCCTCTGGCTGAGTGGACTTGAGGTCACAGAGCGCCTGATCTCAAACTAGGCAGACTCCAAAATCAGGTTCATGGGGCCACTCCACGTCCTGGTTATGGGTACTGCACTCTTATGTTGGACCACTTGGGTGACCACCAGCGGGTTATTTAACTTTCCTGTGCCCTTTCTCCCTTCTTTGAATAAAATGAAGCCAAAAACAGTGGTGCATGCCTATAATCCCAGCCCTTTGGGAAGCTGAGGCAAAAGGATAAAAAATTCTAGCACAGCTTGGGCAATTTAGTAACAGATAGCAAGAGCTTGTGTGTGAAAAGTGTGTGTTCAATTCCCAGTAGCAAAATAATACCATCATCATCACCAGTCTTAACAGCACTCTCCCAGGTGGCTGTCCAAGTGAGAGGATGAAGTTTGAAAAGAACCTGGATTTAATAAAGTCGAGGTTCAACTGTAGTCCGTGGGTGCTGCTGTCACCATCCCTACAGCCTCTGCAAGCACCCAGGCTGCCAAACGCTTTAGAGTGCAGACCTCAGAGCAACCTTGCAGCGGGCCCAGCTCAGGGCCGAGCTGAGTCAGGCGGGTACAGCCAGACAGTGCCCAGGGGAGCCTTTCAGCCTGGGTCACAGCTGGGCTGGAGATCCGTGGGTGGGGGGACTCACTGGAGGCTGCACTGTCCCTCCTGAGCAGTCGCCACTCAGCCGCCAGGGACGGCGATGGATTCTGGCTTTCCCGTGCACCTAGAGCCTGGGGTGTCCCTCTTTCCCTGGCATGGTGGCTGTACCTGCAGCAAGTGTGATCCCAGCTCCTTGGCAACGCTGTCCAGGGACCCGGTGCGGCTTGGCTGTCCCCATGCATCTCCTAAACCTGGACAGAGAAATAAAATCACTAAGTGGCAGTGTCCAGAAAACAGTAGAGTGCAGGGGCCTCCACTCAGGTACCACCGTCCTGGGTATCTGCACCAGCCCCTTGCCTAGCAGGCTCATGTCTGTGTCCACATAGTCATCCCTTAGCCCTCTGAAAAAAGAAAAAGGGGGCCAGGTGGAATAGCACTTGCCAGTAATTCCCAGCACTTGAGAGGCTGAGGCAGGAAGATCACCCTGAGACCAGCCTGCCTATATGGTGAGTTCAAGACCAGCCTGGTTTATAGTGAACCCCTATCTCAGATAGCAGATGGATGGATGGATGGATGGATGGATGGATGGATAGATAGATAGAGCCCCTGTGCACTGAGCCTCCCAGGCCAACCACTCCCTCCAGTCATCCAGATTCTCATGGCTTCAAAATTGCCGTTTTATTTGAAATGCCACAAAGTAATCTAATCTGCTTTGAAATTGGACGTCTTGGTAGCCAAATGGGAATATTGATTTGACCCATAAATACTCCCCCCAAGGGCCTCCCTCTCCTAATCACTGGCAGCTCTGCCTTTTTCCAGAGATTCGTGAGAGCCACTTGTATCCCACAGCAGCTTTTCTAGATAATAGAAAGAATTCCCAAGATGCCCCTGGGGATCTCAGCACTCTCTGGCTCCCTCCCTGGTCGCCGTCCTCTCCAAAAGAGCTCCTGGCTCCGGGCTCCCTCCAAAGAGACCCAGGTAGTGATAGCCAACACACACGAGGACTGTAACTTGGAAGTGTCCTCACCAAACCAGGGCTCCCCCAGTCTCCCATTCAAACCCTCCTGCAGTGCCAGCCCTTCCCCAACACCTGGATGCCACCAGAGACTTGCAGCAGAGACCCTGCTCCCAGGATTCAGACCAGGCCAGAGTCTGCAACCAAAGAACCTTTACCCTCTCCCTGAACTCTGCCACTGGCAGCCTGGCACAGGGCTCTGTAGTTAGCAGAGCGGCAAAGGCTGGAGAAAGGCTTCCCAGCCTCATGGGCAGAGCATGCTTGTGCCCTCAGACACTCCCAGAGTGCAGAGTACCCATCGAGGCTGGCAGATGTGGCCCAGACAGCGCGTCCTCTGGGAAACTGCTGCCAGGGCTTGTGCGCCAGTACCCAACCCCAGGTCAGGAGCCACTAGGATGGCGGAGGATGCACAGGCTGGGAAAACTGGCACCTGGGCAAGTCCGGAGGCCCCTGGGGCAGCAAGAAGCAGGTTTCTGGAGAGTCACCTCACAGGCTCCCTGGGTCCTCTCTCTGTCCCCGTGAATGCCCAGGGCTTCTTGGTGGTACCACCCAGCTGAAAATGCACCTCCTGTCCTGGGCCAGTGGCTTTGCAGATACTTCTTGGAAAATACTCAGCAACTTTTTTTAAAAAAGAATGATCTTTAATATCTGCTCCTGTATTTTAGGAAACAGGAGCTAATCCTGATTCCTAATCCATAAGAAAGTGCCAACTTCCACAGATTCCGATTCCCCAAACATGAGGAGAATTCTTTCTCCTTGGCCCCTCTACCTCCCATGTGTGGTAGTGGCTTCTTAACCCCAGGACATGGCTCCCACCCCAAGCACCACTACCTTGACCCCAGTTTGCTCAGGCTCTATTCAGGAAGCCTGCTCGTGGCAACCCTTACCCCATTTAAACCAAAACAGAAAAAACGAAAATGTAACTGGTCCCCAGGTTTGGATGAAGAATGAATTTAATAAAGATCCAGGAAATCTGCTGTTGGGAAACAAACATGAGTGGCCTGGTAACTGCGGCTCCCTGGGTCCTTCTGGGTTTGCCTCTGCAGTTCAAAGGTGAGCACAGCCTCCTGACCTCTGGCTTCTTTCTCCCAGGATCCCCAGCTCAAAGGCTTGGGGACAGCTCTGTCTTTGAGAATGGTCCCCAGACCAGACTTCCTTGCTGAACTCTCAAGACCCTCATCAAAGGCCCTAGCTCTACACACAAAAGATCCCCAGGCACACGGGACGATTTTCTGTACAATTCAAATACCCAGGTATCATTCACTTATATCGCTGTGCTTTTTTTCTAGAACTTTTGAAGGTTTCAGTTTTGCCAACGGAGATTTGACATGAATGCCCTTGATGGATCTGGCAGGAGGTAGATTGGTGGCCCGAGACAGTTCCACCAAGTGCTCCCGTCCTGTGCCACTGCACCCCAAGGCAGTGGCGCTGCCAGCTCTTCCATTAGGAACCACCTTGGGTGAGGGCTTTGCACTCAGCTCATAAAAATCTACTTTGGGCTGAATGCAGATGGAATAAAGCTTTAGCAACAACAAAAAAATAATCTTGGTACTGTAATGCTGCAGGCACTCTAGAAAGGGCTCAGTGCATGTAGCCCTTTTTGACTCTAACAAAGGGATTTATTTATTTGAAAAGTAGGTGGGTGCAGCCAGAGGCTGGGGTGGGGGTAGTCTGGCTGGGGTGGGGGTAGTCTGGCTGGGGATACTGGTGCTTCCGAAACAGCCCATGGCTGGGCTCTCCCAGCCCTGCCTGCCTCCACTGGGCAGGCTGGACATCCCAGGCTACTGGAAATTGTAGGGAGCTCTAAGGGAGCCTGTCAATGCCCATTTCTGCCAGTTGGCCTCAGGCATCCCATTGGCTTGTCCCCAGGGTTTAAGCACTTGGTATCAGAAACCACCCTCTGGGGAGCTGGGGAGATAGCTCCATGGCACAAGTGCCTGCCTGGCAAGTGCAAGTCGTGAGTTCGAACCCTGGTCCCCGCCCCTCCCCCCAAAAAAGAAACCACTCTCTGCAAAAGCTGGATAAATTTGGTCTCTTCCCTCTGGCTACTTAGTCAATCATCAAATAGCTCCTGAGCAACTAAATGGGACCCTAGCAGGTCGAAGACGCAGGTCAGAGGTGGCAGACACAGGGGCACAGATCGATGGTGGTTTGGGAAGGGGAGGGAGCTGATTCCCAGCCTCCCTCTGGATCAGCAGGCAGACCCCAGCATTGACCGTGCTCTGTCTCAGAGAGCCTGGACTGGGTAGGGAACTGGGGAGAAACAGCCATTCTCACACTCCACTTTCACTCGGCAGCCTCGAGAACCTAAAAAACAAGGTTAATAATCAGGAGACACCTGTCCCCACCCAATTCCTCCACAGAGAGTTAGATTACATTAAAAAATCTGGGACAGATTTGGGGAGCCCCCTCTAGCCCTATGAGTTTCACCTTTACCCACACATCTTTTAAGAGGCCTAGTTAACAGCAGGGCCTGATATCCAGACAGTGCCCGGACCTCTGATCCTCACTTCTGGCCCCTGAAAAGGGATTGCATTGGGGCGGGGCGGGGTTCAGGAACCTGTCCCTCCATCCTGACTCTTGCTCACTTCCCTCTCCTGGCCAGCCGGCTCCCAGCCTCCTGCTAGCACAAGTATCCTATGAGGGGATGTCCCTGCGAGTGTATGCAGCTGGTCAGTCCAGGTATAAGACCACCCTTTGGGATGCATTTCACACCACTCCAAAGTGGGCTGGGGGAGCAGAGGGATGGCAGAGCTGCTGGGTCCTCCTGCCACCCAAGAGCACAAGCGCATTCACAAAAAGGAGGCCGCATGTGAAGGTTGCCGCCCCTACAGCCTCTCCACCCTCGATCCACTCACAAGTGGGGTTGTGGGCGTGGGCTGCTCCTTCCTAGGGCTAATGAGTGCTCTGAGCCTGAGGGAGGATTATCTGGAGCTACTGCCCTAGTAGAGCCTGCAGTTTGCACTTCTCATAAGCAATTCCTCAGGATCCCTTTTGCTCTTTCCGGGGTCCCTAAATAAACTTCTCCTCAAACCTCTTTTCAAATCAACAGGCCAGACACAGATGAAGAAGGGGTACAGGAAGGACGCCCCAAGATAGTCTCCTGTGCTGGAAGACAAGAGAGGAGGAGACTCCATGTCCAGATGCCTCGGGTGAGGGTTATGCTTGTGTGGATGTAGGGGTGCAGTAGGCACAAAGGCAGCTGTGGGGCTCAGGAACATTCTGGTCCCCAGGTCCCCAGCTCATGCATCAGGCTCACACTCTAAGGCCACCGCCACCATTTGACACCCACAGGGACAAGACTGCTGCCTGGAGTGAGTCCTCTGCGACTGTGAGCTGCATTTCCTGCCACTGCCTGTTGAGCTTCACCACAGAGATGGGGGATGGTTGTTAAATTCTACATTACTCAAAAAATAAGCCGATGTTTTTTTCAAAGGTACATGATTTTGGGCTGTGGTACAGACAGGCTTTTGGTCTAAGACTCCACATCCATATGGGGGATTCTACTCCACCAAACCCTGCAAATCAACCCCTTTTGATCCAGGAAACAACCCAGGAGTCAGCCCGGCTCATTCCCACCTCATTCCCACAGAGCGCTGTGTTGTGTTACTGAGTGGAGAGACAGCATTTCCAGGGCTGCCTGGAACTGAATTAAAGTCTGAAGGAATTCAGTCACTGGGATAACCCAGGACTTGAAGGTTCCTTCTGTGTGTGTGTGTGTGTGTGTGTGTATACACGCACACATGTGCACACGTGTGCAGAAGCATGTATAGGCACATGCATGTGCCCAGGCGCATGACTTCTTTTTTTTTGACTATACTATCTTGATAATGTAACACTATTCTTACAGCCCTCTTACCACACACACACACACACACACACACACACACACACACACACGTCTCTGATCTTTGAAAGGGGAGGAGAGGACTCCCTTTCTACTTCATTCTTGAGGTGGGACCTTCAGAGGTTCCTTCTCCCCACCATCCTTAGGGGAAATAAGATCCGAAGGAAAAAAAAACACCCCTTGCTCTTCCACTTAGCACCAGCATCAGTATTCCTGGGAGGTCAAAGTCCTGCAGGCCAGGGAATCTGGCCTCTAGCAGCTGCTACCCCTGGATTGGCCCAGACTCCAGGCATTGTGCTAGGGGCTAAGGCCAGGAGCCTGAGGAGCACCTCAGCCCCATGCCCCACAGCCTAGAGCCCAGCTACTGCGGCGGCCCGATAGCCTGGCAGCCCGGCGGCCCAGCAGCCCCGCAGCCCCGCAGCCCCGCAGCCCTGCAGCCCCACATCCCTGCAGCCCCGCAGCCCCGCAGCCCATGTTTACCCACTTTCCAACCACTTATGCTTACTAACTCACCCAGCTTCCAATTTCCAGCCACTTCCAACAGCGGCTCTGCAGCCCTCCTCCCAGTCTCATCTGCCTCCCCTTCTTAGTACCGAGGCTGAAGGAGAGAAACGGTGTACACCCAAAAATCTTGGGCTCTGCGCAGCTGTTCCTTCTACCCTGTATTTAAATTGTGCCCAGTGTGAGATGAATCAGGAATTGAAGGGACCAGTGACTGGGGTAGACTTGTGTCTATACTTCAGGGTCTCTGTCTTCACTCTGTGTCACGTAAATCCCAGAAGGCATGGATTTGGTAATGCACCCATTTTACAAAGGGACTGAGGCCTTCAACCCATTAATTCTCAAAAGCTTCAGCCAAGCCTAAGGACCAGCTTGCTGATGGGCAACGTCCTCGGCTCCCTGTCTTGGTGTGCGGAAATCTGAACTCTCTACGGTGGTCTCTCCATTACAGAAAAATGAATGGTTACAATCCACTGCCCCTGCTGTGGAACCTTGGAGGAGGCTTGTCCCCTTTCTGGCCACCAATTTCCCCAGGTAGGCAGGTGTGTCTGAAGATTCCCTCAGTACCTTAGGACAGTGCCGGTCGTTTCCAATTTCCTCAGAGCTAAGCTAATCTCCGGATTCCTCTTTACGCAGGGCTCCCACTTGCTCTTGACAAAACCTCACTTAGTAGATGCATTCCCTGGTATCTTTCCTACTTTCGATTTGCGGCTGAGAGCGGCAGGCAAACCTGGAGTTCTCACTGGGCTTGGAGTGGCCATGTCCCTAAAACCATTGTCCTGACCCCCAACTCAGCAAACCTGGGTTCCCTGGATTCCTCAGGAAAAGGTTAAACCAATTGAGTGACTGCTTCAATCCCCTCCTCAGTGATATGGGAAGCAACACGTTCTTTTGCCCAACAGAGGTCTCACTAAAAGCGACCCTCTCTGCGCTTTAGCCCTGGGGCTGACCTGAGGGGTGCGAATGTTGAAGCCCAGCGGACAGGTCCCAGAGGCTGCATGGCTCCTCACAGGTTCAGGGCCATTGGCAACACTCTAGAGCCAAACCCTTTCCCAAATGCCAACCTCCTGGGACACGCTCAGGAGATCTGGGTGGCCTCTGGATTAGGTAGCTCTTGGACATACCAGCCATGGCACCAACCTGCAAGCAAGAGCACCCCACAGGGACTCAGTGCCCAGCCATTCTGGACCCCAACACCTAAAAACAAACTTCTAAGACCAGATCCAGTCTGAAGGCTGGAAGCAGTACACCGGCCACTTTCCTTGAAATCCCTCAAATAACGAACAGCTCACCATGAGCCCAGGCCTCCTCTTCTAGCTATTTACCAGTTTATTTGAAATCATTGGCAACACAGCACTTGCTCTTCTGACCATCGCCTTAGCCCAAAACTCCTTGACCCCAAGGCTTGGGCAGAAAGGAGACAAGGAGGACAGTTCTTAGGAGGCGGTTAAGTGGGCTTGTCTGACAGCCAGAGTGGACAGGAGACTCGGCTCTTACAAAAGTGAATTCGGTTTTCATTTCCATTGAAACCTCAGCAGCCAGGAAGGATTCTTACTTCTCCAGCCAAAGGTTTACCTTTAGGCAGACAAATAGCAACCACAGGGGCTGCAACTCTCATTGCAGTGGTAGAGGGGGTGAGGGAGTAGACACTTCTACTCAGATCTGATTAGTAACCCTGGGAAACAAGCACCCACCCGCCGCCCGCCGCCCGCCGCCGCCTGGCCAGCCCGCCAGCCAGTGGGGCCAGAGGATCTCACAAGTTCTGGACGCCCATGCCTCACAGGAGAGCACCCAGTGTTTGTGTAGCCTGGCCAGCCAGGAAGCTCCAAAGATGCCCAACCACCACTCCACTGAAGAAGGTTGACAAGTGTACCCCAGACCTGGACGACACAAATAACAGGTGAGAAGTGGGGCAAAAAGAGCTCACCAACTTCAGGGCTGCTTCCTGGCTGGGACTGCTTTTAATAGAAATGCCCGGTAGCCCAGAGGTACCTATCACCTGCACTTTGCAACCCTCCAGCATCCTGCAACAGAAGTTGTCTCTCCGTAAAGCTTTCTCAGTTCCAGGGCCTGGAGGTTTTGGGGTGACCATGAAGGCCTCCCTAGCAACAGACTTCTTAGCAGTGTGCCCATATTTCTCAGCCGATCCTGTGTTGTCTGAAGCCGTGGCTTAGAAGCTCTTGGCCCAGAGGCCACGGTCACCAGCAGAAGCTGTCTTGTGTGCAGGGACAGCCATCCAACATGCCACCAGTCCATGCAATTCCCAGTCTGCCTGTCTGTGGGTCTCAGCAACCCTTGCCCACCACTGACAACTTTTCAGTCTTCAAAAGAAATGCAATGCTTAAATCTGCCATATTCAAAATAATCATTTTACTTTCAGACCGGCTGGTGGGCCAGCAGTGCTCAACTCACAAATTCATGATCTATCCATCCCAGCCTCCACTCCCCAGCCTAAAGGAAGAAGAATCGGAAAGGCAGGCTGACAGACCCGAGAGTGATGTCCTGGCTGCCATCTACTGAAGTGCTCAGCTGGGTGGATTCCACCCACATCACCCAAGCCTTTCAGGGGTGTGTTCCCAGAAAACAGAATGAGCTGAAGGAAGAAGAAAAGGAAGAAGGGTAGGAGAAGAAAGAAAAACAAAATATCAGGAAAGAAAAGGCAAATTCAGACCAGGAAGGACTCACAAAGAACAAAAGAAAAAAAAAATGAGCAAGAAAGGTAGAGAAAAAAGAAAGAAGGAAAATAAACACAACCTCACCAGAATGGACTGGCATTAAAAGGAAGAAAAGAAAGAAGGATGGAAAGGAGGAACGAAGGGAGAGGGAGGGAAGAAAGAAAAGAGAAAGTCTGCATGGATTGGTGTGCTGTTGGCAGATTTGAGGACACCTGTGCCTAGAACAATTCGTGGTTTCCCTCTCCGGCTCTGGGCCAATAAGTGGTTTGTTCTCCGAGCTGCCACGGAGAAGCACCTCTGGAACGACCTCCCCGAGACGCCCTCGTCTTGGCCCGAAGGCCACGGGGCCCCGCAGAGGCTCCAGCTTCTCTTGTGCGCCGAGGCCCCGGGACCCCAGTGTTGCGGACCGCCCGCCTGCGGCCTCACCTTCGGGAAAGACGGCGCGCATCTTCAGGTAGCTGGTGGTGAGTCGGATGATGGACGCTTTGTCCAGCTGCGAAGTGATGGCAGACGGCAGCGGGAGCAGCTTGGCCAGCTCGTAAAACTCGCCATTTTCTTTCTCCCTCCTAGTTTTGGCCGCATTTTTGGACTTCTCCTTCATCGCGCCTCGGCTCTGGGCATATTAGGTCGGGCCGCGCTCCTGCCCCGCGCAGTCTCGACGGAGAAGGGGGCGCCGCAGACAGGTGAGTCCGAAGTCCCCGGCACCGGCCGTGAGCAGTTGCGCGGGTCGGGCCTGGGCGCCGAGACGCCTCCCCGCCGCCGCCAGCCCAGAGCTCTGCTCAAAGCGGCCGCGTGTTGCTCCTGCGCCCGGGCCGCACAGTCCCGCGGCGATCGGGACGTCCTGCTCTCCTGCGTGCTGCCTCCGTCTCCCCTGCCTGGGCTTGCTCTGGAGTGCAGGCAGCCGGCGAAGAGCACAGAGCTGTTCAGTCCTTTACCAAGTGTGCGCACCCACTGCCGAGAGGCCCCTGCGTGCTGGAGGGCGGCGAGGGCGGCGGCGGCCGCAGAGCCATGGAGAGGGGTCGGCGGCGAGGGCAGCGTGGCGCAAGCAGCTCTCTGATCCTGCCTCCTCGGCTTCTCGCAGTGCCTGGAGACCCGGCGCCCGCTGGAGCGCGCGATTTGCTGCGCTGCGCACGTGCGCCCAGGCGGCGTTTGTTTATGGCTGACCCGCCTTCGGGCGGAGCGCGGGCCTCCGGGGCTGGGGGAGGGCTAGGAGGGAGGGACCGCGGCGGGGCGGGGGCCGCCAATCTTGCCCCGACCCCACCGCGGCCTTGGAGTCGCAGGCGCACTTCCGCGGTGCTGCCTCCGGGGACTCTCCCGAGAGAGAGCAGCGCACGCCTGGGCTCGGGGAAGTCGGGGTGAGTACAACAAGCGCGTGTGGGGAGCCGGTCCAGGCAGAGAGACACTCGGAGACCCTGGCGCTCGGGTAGGCGGCGGGGAGGAGCGAAGAAGGAGGGAGGAAGGGGTGCCAAGGCCTCCTCTGTGGTTCTCGGGGAGGTCACTGGCGGGCGCGGCAGAGGCGGCGGCGCGACCCGCCAGGCAAGTGCGCTGCTGGGAAGACCGAGTCCTTCTAGCCGGCTCTGGTCCCACACCCGTTCCACCTCGCAGTGCGTGGGCTGAAGGGAGTAGCCAGAGGACGGCCTACCCCCGTATGTCCTACCCGAGCAAATGGTACGAGAGGCCCAGAAGTGATTCTCTAACCTTCTCTTTTAGAAACACCCGAGCGAAAGAGCTGGGTTTGGGGCTCGCGGCCGGGAGGGAAGAGCCAGGGAGCCGAAAGAACTCGAGGCCTCTGCGCCGGAGCACAGCCCCCTACCAGGCGCTGGTACTTAAGGGCCCTCGAAGCCACGAGAATTTTAGGGAATCGCACGTTAGATGGGCGCTCCAACGGGCAAGGGCGCTGAGCCAAGGTCCCCAGAAACCGTTGGGGGTTCGTGTATATGTGTGTGTGTGTGTGTGT
>PVKN010004006.1:0-34972 GCA_004027915.1 Capromys pilorides
TTCCCTGCATTTCTACAATTGTTTTTCCACTTCAGATTCTATTAATTCATGGATTTCTTTTTTTATTTCAGATGTTATCTCTGATCTGAGCTGCTCTATATGTTTCTGTAGTTGTTGGTGTACCTCAATTTCAGAGTTTTTGGCTGCATGATTCTCGTTTTCTTCCATGGTATCATCTCTTGTGTTTGATTTGGGTGGGCTTGGGCCCTGCAATTGCGTCTTACTCCTTGTCGTTATCATTTTGTATGGCAGTGAGCTTTGTACTTCGGTGAAGTTATGCTGTTAGCACCTATAGCGGTTTGTTCTGGATCCACCCAGCTTGTTCCCCTCCAGTGGTGCCTGGCTGTGAGTTGCGGCTCAGGCCACTGGCTGCTGTGAGGCCTTGTGGGTCTGGACTGTGGGTGGAGTTGGAGTTATGAAGTTGAGTCCAAGGATGGACGCAGGCTGAGGGTTCTTACCAGGCTGACGCAAGGCCAGACGGGTTGTTGGATGGGTTCGGGACTATAGTTCAGGTGAGGGGTGCAGGGAAATGGAAGCAGGTTCGAAGGATCCTTACCCTGCAGAGTTGCGGGTCAGACCAGATAGCAGATGGGCTCAGACTTGGGACCAGACTGACAAGTGCTCCGGCAAAAGCCGATGGCAGATGAGTGGGACTATAGTTCAGGCACAAGTGCAGCAAGATGGAAGCGGGCTCGGGGGATCCTTACCCGGCAGGGTTGCGGGTCAGACCAGGCAGCGGATGGGCTCAGGCTCCGGACCCGACAGACAAGCGCTCCAGCAAAAGTCGATGGCGGATCAGGGCCATTACTTTCTATAGCTACACTTTTCTGGAAACTTTGCTACGTCTCCCCTACTAAATGATTTTGTTATTGTTTTAAAGCATTCTGTATATTTAGGGTGCTAAATCAAAGTTATATATCTTGTCACAGCAAGATTCTAGTTATAATAATATCATTAAAATGTTAGCATTATTCATTTAGTTCATGGCATATCTGTTGATATCTTGAGTCTATGGACATTCTTTCCAACAATTTCCCAGATGCTATTTAATGTCTCTTCTCTCAGCTACATAGAATGTGGTTCAGAACAACACAGGATAGGGCCAGCCAAATAGCTCAGTGGATTAAGGTGCCTGCAAGCAGGTGCAGGGGCTGGGGGTTCAATCCCCAGGGCCAGCTGTGCCAGCCCTGCCCCCAGGGTGTGCTGAGACAGCAATTGAGACTGGGCATGGTAGTGCGCCCACTAATCCCAGCTCTTGGGAGGCTATAAACAAGCGGATCACTACAAGTTCAATCTACTAGTGAGACCCTGAACATCCTATAGACCCCCCCCCCCAAAAAAAAAGTAAAAAAGAAACAATGAAGAACAACAGCACAGGATGCTATGCTAGGGAAATAGTGTATTTGGGATTTCATTTTAGAAGATGTTTTGTTGGTTTGGGTCATAGGAGGTACTGTTTGTCAAATATCACAATTTGGCCTGATATATTCCAGTCCAAAGGCTTTACCATATGCTTATACCAGCTGATGTTGAATCTGAAGAAAGAGAATATCACCCAAAAAATAAGAGTAAACAGTTCCAACGATGAATCACAGAGGTCAGAGCTTCAAGGAGCTAACTGCCACATTATACAGATCAGAAGACCAAAAACATTCAAAGAGGGGCAAGGATTGGCCAAATTTACATAATTATTTTGTTTTACAAATCTGATGCTCTTTCATAAGAATTTATATTTGAAGTAGTTGTCAAAACTGTTGAACAGCCAGTCTTGGGTTGGAATCCAGTACTGCAATCCACAGTCCAGTTTTCTTTGTCTTCGTCATATCATTTTTCTACCATGTTGAATTTTCAGCTGTTCAGACACATAAGAATACTAAATTGTGACTCCTAGATTTTAGGAAAAGTGGTTGCTAAATGGGATGCTGTCTTTTCTTGTTGGCTTTAATTGAATCTATAACAGCTGTTAAACTGTTGGTTTTTAATAAATGAGAAGCTATACATGGTTTTCATAGAAGTACTGTTCTAAAATGTGTCATGTTAATTTTTTAGGGAGTTCCCAAGTCATCCTTCTTGACTGATGAGAAGAGAGCCAGGCTGAAGACCAACCCTGTGAAAGTTCACTTTGCTGAGGAGGTGCTGGTCAGTGGACACAGCCAGGTGCGTCACTAGTCAGGGGATTGAAATTATTCTTGATGATTCTGGCAAGCTACCCTCTGATCATAGCCCAGAAATTCTCAACTCCTCCAGCAAAAGGATACAGAGAGCGTTCCACATAATGCTAGAGGTTTTGTGCAGCTGTCAGTGAGATGCCTGTAACTCCTGGACCAAGAAAGCTAGTGGGATCTCTGAACTGTGGATGAGTCTAGCAGAGAAGCCCTGGTATGACTCTCTGTTATTCTGTAACTTCATTCTCCAGCCTATGAAATTTCAATAGATTTGAATAGTTAATTATGAATCTTCAAACATATTTCTTCTGAAAGTGATATACTGATAATTGTGATGATGAGGGAAGGGATTACTTTTTGTTATTGCTTTTTTGTAATTTGGACAGCACATGCTTATAATCCCAGCACTCTTGAAGGCTGAGACAGGAGGATCACAAGTTCAAGGCCAGGCTGAGCAGCCTTTCAATTTAAACCCTGTCTCAAAAGGGAGGAGGTAGGGACTGAATGAGAAAGCCCTGGGTTCAGTACTCAGTAACACACATGCGTACATGCATGTGCACACATGCACACGTGCACACACACACACACATCGTCATCATCTACTGGAGCTCTGTAACATGGCCTAAACTTTTAGCGTGTCTAATCTTTCAAGCCATCACAACACCCTGTGAGGGAGAGATTTTAACAAAACAGGAAACAGAAGCTAAGAAAGATTAAGAAAATTAACTGCAAAGATCATATATGAAGAAAAGAGAGGCAACAATGGTTATGTGACTTTAGCTCTTTTGTTTTTCACTATAGCATACTATCTGGACCTTTTGTATAGAGAGACCCAGAGTCTGGAGGCAGGGGAAGTTCAGAAGATATATTTATAAAAGGAAAATGTTGCTTAAAATGTGATGTTTTTTTAATTTGAATTATTGAATAAGAGACTTGTTTATTCATGATTTCCACAATAGTATATAACTCTTCACATTCTGAATTTAGCAATCAATATTAGATTTTGAAACTTGTAAGTCAAAATTTGTCCTTATCTACTCTCTTTGTCATTATGACCATCAAAGGACAGAGTAGGGATTGGTATTGCCTATGGTCATTTAAAAGAATTATTAGTTCATTTTTTTCAGACAATGTAGAAATTTTATTAAAGGATAAAAGAATGTTGGCCCCCAGTCCCATGGAAAGACCAAATAAGGGCTAAAAGGAAGGAGTGAGGTGTGAACAGTGGGAACCTCAGGATGAAGAGCTCTGAGGGCCACAGAAACAACTGGAATGAAACACAGGGCATCATGCCATTCAAGCAGTGTGGCCGCAGGGCTGGTGCAGACGCTGGTGGGCTCGGGGGAAGGAGCTTGGTGGTGTAAAAGGTACACTCATCGTCCAGATGAGCCTCCTGGAAGCAGTGGATGGCAGTGAGATATGCTTTGAGGCACTGCCTCAGGGCTAGGGTTCAAGGGCCCAGATTGCTAGGACCTGCCTGGCCTATCAGGGGTCTTGGAGACTGAAGTGAGCAGATAGGGGGCTGGCACAAAGGGTATGTTGGGAAGAGAAGGTCAGACTGGTGGTTACTGGAGTTTCCCAACTGCAACAGTGCCATAGACTGGACCTTAGGCCTTTTGGTTCCAAGGAGTAAGTATCTGATGCCCCTAATACTACCCTACAACAGGCCGCTTTAGATGCAGTGTGTCCCTCAGACTGAGGCTGAAGGGGTCCAGGCTCTACTGGCGGGCAGCGTTCTGTTTCCTGAGGCTGCTGTTGGGAGGAAGGCTCTTATGTCTTTGGCTGGCCTTAGAGCAAGATTTTGGAGGCCCTGGCTCAGTTGGTGGGCACAGTTATGTCACTTCTGGCTCTGGTTGTGTCACCCCAGAGCAGGACTGTGCTTCCCCACACTCCTCTGGAAGGCAGGGCTCTAGCAGTTGAGAGTGCTACGACAGTCCAGGAAGGTGGAATGTCCCAGAATTCTAATTTTCTATAGGATTTTTAGTCATTAACAGGTGTTGGACTTTACCAAATGCTTTCTTGACATCTATTGAAATGATCATGTGGTTTTTGTGCTTGGTTCAGTTAATATGGTTTATTAAATTTATTGATTTGCATATGTTGAAGGATCCCTACATCCTGGGATGAATTCTACTTGATTGTATGATCTTCTCGATGATTTTATGCCTTCTGTTTGCCAATATCTTATGGAGGATTTTTACATCTATGTTCAGTAGAGAGATTGTTCACTTTATTGGTTGGATCCTTCTCTGGTTTTGGTATCAGCATAAAACTCACTTCCAGGAATAACTTTGGGAGTATTGCTTCCCTTTCAATTTCATTAAAAACCTTTAGAGAACATTTAGATCTCTAAATTTCTTATAGAATTTATCAGTGAATCCATTAAGACCTGGGCTTTTCTTTGTTGGTATGTTTGTTTATTTATTTATTTATTTAGTAGTAGTAGTAGTAGTAGTAGTATCTTTAGTACAGGATATATTGGGTCTCACTACACTGATCTGACTCAGTGATCCTTCTGTTTTCAGCCTCTCAAGTGCTGGAATTACAGGTGTGCACCACCATGCCCAGTCGCAATCACTGGCTCAGTGTGCCCTGAGGGCAGGGCTGGTGCAGCATGCCAGGAATCGAACCCTGGTCCCTGAATCTGCCTAAGCAGATGCTTTAATCTGCTAAACTATCTGGCTGGCCCTTTAAAAAATTTTTTTGTAGTACTGGGGATTGAACCCGGGACCTTGCACTTGCCAGGCAGGTGATTATGCCACTGAGCTATATCCCTGGCACTGTTGGTATGTTTTAAATTATATCCTCAGGTTCATTGACCAATTGGGTTATTTAGAAATTTTTATGTCTTCTCGATTAAGCTATGGTAGTTCATGTATATCTAGGAATTTATACCTTTTTTCCGTGTTTTCTATCTTATTAGAATACAGGTTTTCAAACTAGATACTGACGATCTTCTAAATTTCTGTAGGATCTCTTGTAATCTTTCCCTTTTCATTCCTAATTACATGAATTTGAGACTTTTCTTTCCTTTTTCAATAAGGTTGGCTAAGGGTTTGTCAATTTTATTTAGTCTTTCAGAGAACCAACTCTTTCATTTGTTATTCTTTGTATTGTTTTCTTAGTCTGTATTAATTTCTGTTCTTATCTTTATAGTTTCCTCCCTTGCATGAGCTTTGTGGCTGCCTTGTTATCTTTTTTTATAGAAGCTGGAGATTCATCATTAAGGTTATTTATTTGAGGTCATACTTTTTCTTTTTTAAAATTTTTTTTCATACATTTTCTGATGCAGGAATTCACTACCATAAATTTCCTTCATAGGACTGCTTTCATTGCTTCCCATAAGTTCTAGCATATTATATTGGCATTATCATTTAATTATAGGAACTGTCTAATTTCTTTTTTAATTTCATCTGTGATCCATTGGTTGTTCATGAGGGTGCTATTTAATTTCCATGTGTTTATGCTGTTTGTAGTGTCTTGTGCCATTGATTTCCAATTTTATCACAGTATGGACTGGTGATATACATGGGAAAACTTTATTCCTTCACATTTACTTACGCATATTCTAAGAACTAGTATGTGGTCTGTTTTAGAGAATGTTCTGTGTGCAGGTAAGAAGAATATGTATTCTGATGTTGTAGGGTGGAACACTGTACATTTCTACTGAGCCTATTTGTTCAAAACTTTGGTTCAGTTTTGATATTGTTGGTTTTTTATCTAGTTGACTTGTCTATTTGTGACAGTGGGGTGTTGATGTCCCCCACTGAAATTGTTTTAGTGTCTGGTTTTTCATGTCCATGGATATCTGTTTTGTATAGTTAGACGTGCTGGTATTTGATACATGTATGTTTAAGATTCTTTTCTTTTTGGATTGTTCCATATAACTAGTATGTAGTGACCTTCTTTGTCTTTCTTAGTTGGTCTTGGCTTGAAATACACTTTTTCTGCAAATAGACTATCTACCCTGCTTTTTTGCTGATTCCTGTCACATGGATTATTATTTTCCATCCTTTCACTTTCATTGTATGAATTTATTTTTGAGGTAAATGCGTTTCTTTAATGTATCTGTTTCTTTTGATTGGTGAATTGAAACCATTTACATTGATGATTATAACTGGTATGTATTGACTTATCTTTGGAATATAGTTTTCCAGATGTTCATTCTCTTTCATCCCCTTCTGTTTGTTTGCCTTGCCTGGTTGATTCATTCTATTAGCATTCATGGAATTGTAGACTTTGATACCTCTTTCTAGAAAATACTTCAGAACATTTTGGAGTGCTTGGTTTGGTGGTCATGAATTTTTTCAGAAAATCTTTGTCATGGAACTATCCTATTTGTCCATCAATTTTTAAACATAGTTTTTCAGAGTACATCATTTGGGGTGGAGGTTGTTTACTATTAGGGCTTGAAATACTTTGCTCCAAGCTCCCTTCAACTTAAGATTTTGTGTTGAGAAGCCTAATATGATTCTGATGGGCTTTCCTTTACAGGTGACTTGTTTCTTTTCTCCAATAGCTTTTCATATTCTGTTCTTGTTTTGAATATCTGGAATCTTTACTATTATATGCCTTGGTGTACATATTTTTTGATCATAGCCAACTTAAGTTCTATATGCCTCATTTACTGTATGTCAAATTGTTTTTCCATTCTTGGGAAGTTTTCTGCCATTATTTCTGTGAATAGAATTTTTTATGTCACTTGTTCTATCTCCTGCTTTTTTGTGACTGTAATCAACTTTATTCTTCTTCTTTCCATCATCTAGCAACTGTTAGATTGATTTTTCATAGTCCCTTACTATTTTTAAGAAATCTTTTTTTTTTTCATGATTGTTAATTGGAAACCTGTCTTCTGACCTGATATTCTGCCCTCACATTGATTCATTCTGCTGTATATACTTTCAATACAATTTTTACTCTCCTGGATATCTGTTTCAATCTATTTCATGGATTCTATTTCTTTCCTATGTTGGGAATTCATGTTTTCCTTCATTTTCCTAAGCTCTATTTTTTACTTGTGTTTACTTAGATTCCCTAACCATGTCTTTCATTATGGCCATCATCTCTTTAGTTATGTGAGAAATTATTTCTAATTTAAACTTTCTTAGAGCTTTATTCATCTGCTTTGCTGCTTTTATTGTTACCACTTCAAAGTGTTCAAATAGGTGGATTTTAAATCATTTTGCTTACTGCCCCCTGACTTTGACCTGGGTGGGCTAGAAGTCTGCATTTTATCTCATTTCCGTGATCTCATTTGCTTCATCTTTCATACAGGAAGAAAAAGCAAAACAATTATATGTCACTTGGCTAAAGTAATACGTTCAGTAATAAAAATAGCATCAAACACAGCCTAGAAAATGACAAACTGTGATAACTATTAATCTTAACACATATGAATAAGATTTTTTAGTTATATAACAAAATCTTAAAATAAACCCAAAAAGTTGTACACAGTAAATATTCCCTCAGTATAGTGATTGTACCCTCAGGGGAGAAAATTAAAAATAGGTAAGAAAAAAATAAAGACGTAAAAAGTGAGAAAGAGATTAGAAGCAAGGCTAAAGGACAAAGAAAGATTATGCAACTTTGTGAAAGTGGTAAAAAAGACAGGAGATAAGGAAAGAAACAAACAAGAACTGGATAAAACAACAATAAAAACTAGAAACAATGTTCACACTCATGTAAAAAACGAGAACAAACAAATGAGGAAAAAATGCACATAAAAAAAAGAAAATAATATCCACTTCAGAGAGTGTTGCTGCTGTCACTAGTAGATAACAGGGGCAAACAGAGCCCAGATCCATGTTGGATGCTCCCAGTAAGCCCGCAGTAGAATTACAGCAGAGTGGTGGATAATCCCAGTAAGCCTGTGCTTTCAGTTCCACTCTGAAATTCAGGGTGGCTTTCTTTTTTGGCTGTGAGTCTGGAACCTGAGTTATTCAGCCCAAAACACTCCAGGTGCCTCTTGCCGGCTTGAACTAAGCTCTCTTACCCTGTTTCCCATGGCTCTGCCTTACCCTAACACTGGGAGCTTCAAGATGAAGCCAACCCATGGCTTCTCTGAGTTCCAGGCTTAGCTGGGCTTTTTCCAAAGTAGCAATTAGCCAGTCACCCTCTCCTGTTGACATCTGAACCCAAATCACTCCCCAACCACTGCAGCCCACAGCATCCACTGCTCTGTGCATTTCTCCATGGAGACCTCTAACATAACCCATAGTTGTTGTGGCTCAGTACGTTCAAGCTAACTCTCTCATGCCACAAGCTGGTACTCATAAAAAAGTACCATTTTCTCTCTCTTCTTCTGTGTTAATGACCCCTCTTGATCTGTGTGGCCTCTGGTTCTTACTTCAGTTCCTGGCTGTGCCCCAGGATCAGTTTTTCTCCTTCTCTTCTCCACATTGCTATGTTCCAACATCCAGACTCCAAATCTCAGAGAGACTGATTTGTTGGTGCTGAACATTCTGCCACCTTCCTGGAGGTACTGGAGGGTTTATTTTTTAAAGTCATTCATATATCTTGTTGATAGCCTGTCAGAAGTTTAGCTAGCAAAAATGTTCTTCCACTCTGTATGTTGTCTTTCCACTCTGTCATTTCCTTTGCTGTGCAGAAGCTTTTCTAATTTGATGTAATTTCATTTACTGATTCTGAGTATTATTTCCTGTGGTTTTGGAATTCTGTTCAGGAAGTCTTTGCTTGTATGTAAGGCCTCAAATATTTCCTGGATGTTATCTTCCATCCGTTTCAGTAAAAATCTAGTTCTATCTTCTATAAGCAAATATCCAGTTTTTCCAGAATCATTTGTTGAAGAGACTATCTTTTCTCCAATGTGTGTTTTTGACCATTTTTTTGCAAAATTCAAAAGACTGTGGGTGTAAGGAGTTGCTTCTATCTTCTGTTCTAATTCCTTTGGTCTATGTGACATGTGTCGGTGTATGTGTCTATGAGAGAGAGAGAGAGAGAGAGAGAGAGAGAGATTGCTTGCAAGTATCATGTTGCTTTTGTTTCTACAACTTATAGTATAACCCGAAATCTGATATTGTGATATTTCCAGCTTTTCTTTTTGTTCAAGATTGCTTTAGTTATTTTTGGCCTTTTCTGATTCCATGTAAGTTTTAGGGTTGTATTTCTAGAACTGTGATTTTTTTTTTGGTATTTTAAGAGTAATTGTATTAAAGCTACATATTGTCTTGATAATGTGGCCATTTTACCAATATTAGTTCTGCTGATCCAAGAACAAGGGAGGTCTTTCCATTTTTCTATTGTCCTTTCCCATTTTTTTCTTCAGAGTTCTGTAATATTCATTATAAATGTTTTTTACTTCCTTAGTTAGGGCCCATCCTAACTTTTCATTTTCTTAAGCTATTGTGAATAGAATTTTTTTTTTATGTCTTTTTCACTAGGGTTATTATTGGGTGCAAGAACACTATTGATTTTGTGTGTTGATTTTGTAACCTGGCCCACAGCCACTTTAACAAAAGATGCAGTGACCTGCTACACATCTACAGAGCCCTTATTTTCGTGTGTCCTGCTATTTCACAATACACAACTTTCATTAAACCTGAGAGACAAAGGTGGCTTTGTCCAGGTGGCTAGGGCCTGGAAGGAGGCCTAGTGCATTAATAAAAAAAGGCCTGTCATTCAGCAATATATAGGCCTATAAAATGGACTGAATTTTTTTAGCAGATTAAATTTGGATTTGACTTAGGATTTCAAGAGTAGTGCACAGAATGAACAGAAGGGCTCAGATCTCGCTCACAGGGCAAATAGAAGGACACTTCAGGGGCTGGCTAGGTCCCCTAAACAATAATATATTCACATGTTTATGACCTCTTGTTTATGCTGAAAAGATAAGAACAAGTTTTAAAATGTGAACCTGCTGCAAAACTGATTCTGAATTTGTGTTTAGAGACAGTTTAGAAGAACAAGGGCTCTGAAAGTGTCTCTGGGAAGCCTTAAGTTTGGAGCCCTAAGGAAAAGTTTCAGGAGTGTCTGCATCTGTGGAGCAAGGCAGAGACTGTGAATGTGGCAGGAGTTCATCCTTATGACCTGCTGATCATCATTTCAGAAATTTAAATGACTTAAAAATTGTTAAGCTTTTACCTTGAAAATGATAAGACTGCCTCATGGCTGCACACTCCACTAGAATCTGAAGTGGGTAGAGTAGTCTTTAAAATGCTTTTAACTTTGCTCATAGTTAAATGACAAGGAAAATATTACAAACACATATTGCATCTGGTAAATAAACACAAATAAGAAAAAATATGAGCTTTGATACTGAGAAAATAGCTAGAGTCATACACTAGCTGGCAGCTTTGAAAGTTGGTTTGAATATTTGGGCTTGGGAAAATGTAGTGTACTGACTATCATAAAAAATGACCAATGAATCACATTCCTATTAGTTTAGAGTATAAAATAAGGCAAATATAAAAGCACATATGTTTAATATATACCTTAACATCAACATTTTAAGTAGCTATAACATAAAACAAAGTCTATAGAAGAGCTTGATTAATTCTGATAATTCAAATCAGTAGTATATTATAAACCAGTAGAATTATAAATATTAAATACTTAATATAAAAATAGCACATGAAATATGTGTTGAACCAAAAATAAACATAGAATTATGCATATTCTGTTACTGCAACTCTATAAAATGTATGTAGAAGTATAAATTAAAATTTCCAGATTAAAACACCTACTTAGGCAGATGCAGGGACCAGATTTTAATCCCCAGCCTGCCATGCCAGCTCCACCCCTCGGACACCCTGAGAGGTGATTGAGACTGGGCACAGTGCCACCTGTAATCCCAGCGCTTAGAAGGCTGAAAACAGAATAATCACTAGGAGACTGATCTGTGTAGTGAGATCCTATAGAACCTATACTAAATTTAAAAAAAAAGAAAAAATTGAAGCCTTAGAAAAAAATAAATTGTGGTAATTATATGATATGGTTATAGATATATTTAAATTACAAATAATAAAGTACTGAGGGAAAAATCCGCATAAGGGAAATCTAAACAGTAAATTTCTGAACATTCAAAGCCAGGGAAATGAGATGACAGCAGAAGAAACAATTTGAGATTCTTTATCCCAATGATCTACCATGAAATGGCACTAGTATCTCCTTCCTCTACAAAAATACAGTGGTTAAAAAAAATTATAGAGATCAAGGATGATTGTTAGACTTAATTAGAAAATATAAGATTCTATTAAATATTAATTTAGAAAATTCAAGACACCAGAAAAGGCTATCTGGTGTTTTATTTTGAAAAATAGACTGAGTTTGATGCATGGTACCACAAAAAAAAAAAAAAAAAAAGATTATAAACTTCTTTACTCTGGTGTGCTTCATAACAAAACTCTATAAAGATATTTCTTTAAAAGGAGCAGTTCTAGCTCAGTTCTTATTTGTTCATTTATTTATTTAGTGTATTTAGTACAGGGTCTACAGGGTCTCACTACACAGAGTCAGACTCTAGTGATTCGACTGTGTTCAGCCTCCCAAGCACTAGGAGGATCGACACATGCCGCTATGCCCAGTTTTGATCACTGTCTCAGCACTCCCCAGCGGCAGGGCTGGCATCAAACCCCCAGTCTCTTCATCTGCCTAAGCAGGGCCTTTAATCTGCTGAGCTGTCTGACTGGCCCTCTACTTCAAATCTTAGAAGCTGTAGAATCATTCAGTAGTTTTAGAGCATATAGCCACAAAGGGGCTCAGAGTTTAGTTTTATGAGAGTTTTCCCTTGGGGGTGGGGGGGGCTCTGCTAAATGTAGCCTGGCCCACTTCAGAAAATCCAGGTGGTATGGGACAACCATACAGAGAGCAGCCCTGTGCTTCCTTCTCAAAATGACCCACAAGAGTGTCAGAATACCTTATGGAGCTCACATATCTCGGGTGATGGTTATTGTGAGTGATGGTGGAGGACATTCCTCTATCCTTTGGTGATATGTCACTCTGGGGAATTAGAATGGGCATGAGGCTCTGAGGGTGAATTGTATCCCAGATACTCCTTGCCAACCCTATAAGGTAGGTCCACGAATTTCAGAAAGATCCAATTCAAAGGGCATATATGCTGGTCATCTGGTTTTACATAAGGTTGTCAGGGAGCACAGAAATTTCAGCTAATGGTAGAGAGACTCTAGATAGGCTTATATAGCAATTATCACCATGCTTATGGTAAGGCTTCACCATCCACCACATTTAACAGTTCTTGTAAGTGTTCCTGCACAAGGCATACCTGTCCTTCAGAGGAACTCTAAAATGCTAAGAAGCAGCCCATGTTGTGGTAAAGTTGGGAAAAGTCCTGTTCTCCAAACCAGTCAAGAAGTCAGGACTGAATGACCAAGGATTTTCACACCCAGGAACTGAAAGGATGTGTCAAGGACACAACAGTACTCTTGTGTTTTTCAGGGTAATTCTCTGCTGTGCATGCCCAATGTGCTCAAGCTATACTTGGAGAATGGACAGACCAAAGCTTTCAAGTTTGAGGAAAACACAACTGTGAAGGTACTAAAAATAAACTTGAACCTCTTTCCTAGGATGATTTTCTGGCTTCTTCTTCCCTTGTATCTGCTTTGATAGTCTCATAGCCGCCATGGTAGGAGCACTTGAAATCAGCTAAATATTGTATTACCTCATTTCATTGCACAACAGCCAGAAGGATAGTGTTTTTTTAAAAAAAAAAAAAAAAAAATCATATATTGCAGAAAAGGAAATCAGGACTCAGAGGAGAGCAATGAGTAACCCAAGGTCATGTTACAACTCTTAGTCCTTTACCCTTAACCACCAGGCTTCCATGCCTCTTGTCTGTGGCTCTACCTACTGTATGTACAAACCATAGAGCAACTAAACCCTAGATAAGATGCACAGATAGGCACCTGCATATTCTGTTCTGCTTTGAAATCAGTTCACCTTGTACTTCATAAGCTGCCCTACTTGAAATGTTCTTACAGGGTTTCGGGAACCTGGTGGAGTATAGTCTGTCTTTGGGAGCTTGCAGTATAGTTAAAGGAGGGTGAACATCCCAGAAACTCCAGTAGTGCAGAGCAGGATGAAGTAGGGCTGTAAAGAGAAAAGAGGCAAGCCCTATGTGTGCAATGCAAAACACTATCTTCCTTACTATCAAGGACATCAGCTAAGGCTTGGGAAAGAAGCTGCTCCTGAGATGAGTTGTGAAAAGCACTGAAAATATTAACAAGGACAGACACCTGCAGGGTGGTTGTGGGTGAGTTACACATCAATTCAAGAGAGTTGTATGAACTTACACATAGAGCTAGGAAGATGTACTAGCCAACATCCAGCAGGAGCATGGGCTAGAAGAGGCCACCAACACAAAATTTGTACTTTATCCACGCACAGTGAGAAATAGAAACACTGATACTTGAACAAGAAAAGAAATGATGCTAAAGTGAGGTTGCAGTGAACAAGCAAAGCAATTAAACTGGTTCAAATGTTAAAATCCATGTCTGAGTAAATAAACCTGGGGCCCAGCTCCTTGGGGCCTGAGGAAGAACAGATTCAGGAAAACTGATACAGGTAAGGGTCACAGGCAATATTTATGACACATACACACAAGGCACACCCCTTCTTTCTGGTGCTTTCCTTTGGCAATTCACTGGGCTGCTCCCAGTGTCCTGTCTTCTTCTTACATGTAACTTAGAGAAAGCTTTTGTAGGTGGAAGAAGCTCAAAGCCCAGAGAAGGAATGAAGGGAGAAGTGGATTTATGTGTTGACTACATGCCAACCATCCTGGGCACATCCTCGTGTTCCAATAACCTTGTGAAGTGACTAGTGGTTTACCTACTTTGCTGATGGGAAAACAGGCCCAAGGAATTGTAAACTTTTCAAGGTCTTCTAGCTCATAATAACTTCAAATTTGTTCTGTTTTCAAACTCTACTGGAGGGCTGGCCAAATAGCTCAGTGGATTCAAGCACCTGCTGAGGCAGAGCACAGCAGCCAGTTCATCCCCAACCTGCCATGCCAGCCCCATCCCCAGGGCCCGCTGAGATGGGCAATTGAGACTAGGCGTGGTGGTGCACGCCTATAAACCCAGATCTTAGGAGTGTGAACATAGGCAGATCACCGTGAGTCTAATCTACTTAGTGAGACCCTGTACTAAATACAAAAAATAAAAATAAAAAATAAACTCCACTGGAACTTGCTGATTGCCATTGTAGCTAAAAAGGAAAATTTTGCAAGTGAATTTACACAAGAGCTCTACCTCTGTCACTCTCAATCAAAGTAGAACGGAATTAAGAACTAAACTATTTAAAGTGAGTTCTCCAAGAACATTTTGAGATGATTTATAATAAAATTCTACATAACTAGAAAGTTAAATCTAAGAAGATAGAAGTAAATGAGGATTTAGTCAGTATAATACTGGCTAATCTTATCTGTAGTAGGCTTTTTCCTCTTTTTGGTACTGCAGGTTAAACCCAGGCCTTCACAGTCAGCTATATCTCCAGCCCTTTTTAAATTTTAAATTTTTTCTTCAGGCAGGGTCTCGTCTCACTGTTTTCCAAGCTGGTTTTGATCTTGTGATCCTCCTGCCTCAACCTACCATAGTGGTGGGATTTCAGGTAGCCAGATTTTATAAAGAAAATATTTAGTTCCTTATGAAAGAAAGAAAGGCGGCTATAAACAAATCTTATAGGTAAAAAAAAAATCATTGTTAGTTCATCAGTGACTTTTGTTTTTCCTTACTAAAGGAAAAAATGCTTTCTGTTTTAGAAAATCCTTTTATGGATCAAAGAAAATAACGTCATTTGAGCCACTGAAAATTTACTGATACTATCTGTGAGCCAAGCATTTTGGTATCACTTGACTCTCCTTGCTTGAAATGAATTGCCCAGGGTCACATTCTTAAGAAGTTTCAAGAGTTGGGGTGGGGCTGAGGTAAAGACAGTTTACTAGAAAACAAGGTACAATATGACTAAGACTATGAAAGTGAGACAGAAATGATATGGTATGGGCTCAGGGGGAGACAGCTTCCAGCCTGGTAGCAAAAGAATGCCTCCGGAGCATAGCAGCCTACCAGACAGACTTGGGAAGAAGAATGGAGTTTGATAGGGATAAAACAGGAGTGGTATGAAGGTGAGGTCCAGGTCTAGGGAACAGCACCAACGAAGACCAGAGATGAACAAATTGGGCATGTGTTTGTAACCAGGGTGCACGGGGAGGAGGGACAGAAAATATAGTGGGAGTAGTGGAATGGCACTTGATTTTGAGAACATTGAGTATTAAGCTGAATAGTTAGGAGTTTGGCCAGTGAGCCATGGGAAGCCACTGAATGTTCTTAAGCATAGAAGAACATGGCTGATGCAAGGGTTAGATGAATATGTGTGGATTAGGATTCAGCAAACTTTAGAAGACCTGACAGTAAATATTCTAGGTTTTTTCACCCATCAAATTTCCCCTACAGTTATTTAACTCTCTTATTGTAGCAAATAGGCATAGTTTTGTTTCCTTGAGACTTTTATTACAAAAGTAGGCAGTAGGCTGGGCCCTGAGCTATAGTTTGTCAGGCCCTGCTCTAGATGTGAAGTGGAGGACAGCTGGGTGACAGGAAGGTCTATGGGATATCATTCTATGAAACCAGGAGAAATATAGGAACTTAAACCAAAGTAAATGTGGGAGAATGGAGAATTGACCAAGACAAGAGACAGGCTTTGTATCATGGCCTGGAGCACAGTAGGTGCTAAACTAATACTGTTGAACTTCAGAAGCAGATAGATAGACTTCAGGACTTAATCATTTGGTTAGTTATCATGAGAACTGGAGCCAAAAAAAGGGGAGAGAGAGAGAGAGAGAGAGAGAGAGAGAGAGAGAGAGAGAGAGGGACCGACCAATGGTAGTTATTTGTTAATGAGAGTTATAAATGAAAACTGAGCATATAGACAGTAAAAAGTTTGTCCAAAGAAATGCAGCTGGGATGTTAGATCCAGAACACATTCACTTAACTTTACTACTAAGAAATATAACTATTATTAAAAATTAATATGAAATAGTGATAAAGGAAATAAATATGGCCCCAGCATGAAGAATAATAGCAACAATGACATTTAGATACAGTGGTCAGAGGAAGCTCTCTGAGGAGGTGACTTTTGAGCTGACACCTGAAAGGTGACAAACAGCCATGTATAGTGGGGAAAATGGGCAGGGCAGAGGGAACAGCATGTGTGAGGGCCCCAAGGCTTTTCCATGTCTGGGGCCTGCTGAAATGACCCAGGGGAAGTGTGACCTGGTGACCAGCATGCTCCAGCACAGCATGAATTACCATTCCACCCTGCCAGCCGCTTAGAGAAGGTAGACATTCTTATCTTCCATTTCATTTCATAGAGGAATAATCTGAGTTCAGAAATGCAGGTCAATTTCCCAATGTCAAACATTAGGTGTGAGACTCAGTCCAGAAAGCAGTTCTCAGTACAGATTGGGAACTACAGAGAGAAGAGAACAGAACTGCCGCCCCCCCCCCCCCCCCACACACACACACACTTGTGGCTTCTCCCTTCCAAGCAGTATGAGAGTGGTTACCACTGAGCAGCCCTGGATCCTGGCAGTGTAGGAAGTAGTGGTGCAAGGCACCGCTGCTGGAACCCTGCCTGAGTTCACAGTGAACACAACAGCACAGGCCTTTCCCTTTCACCCAGGAAAGGCCACGATGGGTGACTCTGCACTCTCTGTATCTGCCAGGACATCATCCTCACAGTGAAAGAGAAGCTGTCGATCCGCAGTATTGAGTATTTTGGGCTGGCCCTTGAAGAGCAGTACAACATCTCTCGACTGCACTTGCTACATGAAGAGGAGCTCATCCAGCAGGTAGGGAGGATAACACCTGCTCTGGTGAGCAACAAACACAACTGGCTCAGACCCCAGCCAGAACCTTTGGGGACAGGGCTCAGCACCTTCAGGTTTGATGTACTTTCTCCCACTCCAGTAGGCACCAAGTTTGCTCAGTTTGGGGCTAACAGGTTAGGGATTAGCTCTGATTTTTATCTGCTCTTATGAGGTGGGCAGGGCACATACTTAAGGTTCCTATTTTGTATTGTGAAGGTAGAGGCTAGAGAGGTAAGATTGTTTTCTCAAAGTACCACAACTAACAGAACCCTGATCTTTTGCACCTGCTGCCTTTGGGCTGTGATGGACATATTGGTTGCTGTGTCCAAGCTTCGTTTTATGGTGTTTACCCTCTGAGATGGCCCCTAATGGGAAGGTAGGACAAGCACAGCCAGTCCATCCACACCACTAAGTCACTTAGCCATTCAGCAGTTTGCTTTAACGGCTTCTTAAAGCCAAATATAGGTCAGCTCAACAAATCCTTCTTGGATATGTGGCATTACAAGCATAGGTAAGAGTTCAAAAGTAAGAAAGGAGGAAGGAACTTTGAGCACACAACAACAGGAGGAAGACATGACCTCAGGGAAGACACTCAAAACTTTCCTCTCTGTGACCCCAAATCACCTACCTATTAGTTTGCTGCTTGCAAACTTTTTAAAAATTAATTTTTATTGTTTTTGCATTGAGAAAGAAAAGAAAATTAAACCCCTAAGATAATTTAAGTAAAAAGAGTATGGAATAGTATGTAGATTATATTATTTGTAGAAAAAGAATATGCATCTGTCAAAGTGCATTTATGAATAAACTATCTGTGAGAGGGCACTTAGGAGACCTCAGAAGGGTTTCCTCTGGGAAGGGGATAGGGGAGACAAGTCAGTGGAAAATATCACTCTTTTAAACCTTTTATGTTTTATCCCCATGGGAAGGAAAGATCAGAAGCAAAGGTCTACAGCTGTCTGGGAAACCACTGAAGTAGAAACGCACTATCTTTCATTGTCTTTTTCCTTTTCAAAGTTGTTTTGTGAGATTAAAGGCTGAAAGGTCAAAGACATCTGGAAGATTAATAGTCTTCTGTCTTCTTTACCCATGGCAGGTGGTGGAAAGGGAGGAGTCACATGACTCCCGCTGCCTCTTCAGGGTGTGTTTTGTCCCCAAAGACCCCCTGGACCTTCTGAAAGAAGATCCTGTGGCTTTTGAATACCTCTACCTGCAGGTGACTGGGTCTGTGCTTACTGAAATAACAGTTGTGTCTTCAAAGATAGCATGTGGAGTTATTCTGAACATGAGCTCAGGGCAATTAAATAACCCCTGGAAGGAATTTTCTTTTCCTGAAGATGAGAATTGATTATCCCTGAGTTCCTTTTCCTCTTCCTAAGTTGTTGTAATGGGAAATATGCAATAATAATAATAATAATAATAATAATAATAATAATAATAATGGAATTTAGGTTTAGTCCTCAATGTGAATAATACATTTCCTAATACCATTTAACATTATTATCATTTCAGTTTCTGTTGCTAAAAGGGCTTAAGTGCTTCAAAGCATCATATTAGTGATGATGAAACTGAGTCTTGGAAAGAGCATGTGGTTTGTCTAGGTCATCTACTTAGTAGCAGGGCAAAATGCTAGTTTCTTAACCCCTAACCAAGTCCGCTCCTCTCCTCTACCTCTTGAGGCAAGATTTATTAAGTCACTTTTATTTGGATAAAAAGAATCCCATTAGGAGGCATAACCGTTCTACAGAGAAGACCACTTGGACTAGGGGGATTGACCCTCTCAAAGTCTCAGAAAATAGTGAAAGCAATGATGCTATCAGTGCTTTATATTTTTATACTACTGCATACCTTGTTGGTTTTTTTTTTAAGCAATCCAAATCTCTGTAATCTACTTTCTTTCTTTCTTTCTTTCTTTCTTTTTTTTTTAGCTTTATGTATTTATTTATGTTATGGCCAGCTCAGCCTGCCCTGGGAGTGGGGCTGGCACAACATGTGGTGCCGGAAATCGAGCCACAGTTCCTGTGGTTGCTTAAGCTTGCCTAAGCAGGCACTTTTAGACCACTGAGCTATCCCGCTGGCCCCACTACTGCATAATTTGTACCTGCTCAAATTTTGCAGAAACTATATAGGGTAGATTCAACTGCCTGCATTTAGTAATGGAAGATACCAGAACTCAGAGTAATTTAACCAGGTCACACAACCAATAATAGTCAGTCCAAGCTGTTGGTCCTGCTGCCTTTCACCTGAGAGAACTAGAAGATGTAGGTACCTGTTCTTGTTTCCCAACTCCTCTACTTGATTTCTTCCAGAGCTGCAGTGATGTGCTACAGGAGCGCTTTGCTGTGGAAATGAAATGCAGCTCTGCGCTGCGGCTTGCAGCCCTACATATCCAGGAACGGATCTATGCATGTGCCCAGCCACAGAAAATCTCTTTCAAGTACATAGAGTGAGTGACAGGGGACAGCAGCTGCACTGCATTTGTGACTCTGCTGGTCTCTGATCAAGAAAACCAGACTCCACAGGAAACTGCTATTCACCCCACCCCCACCCCACTTGTTCTTTGATTTTCATCCATTTCCCTCTCTATCTTTTTCCACCTGGCTTGGTTCCCTCCAGGTGTCAGACTGTCTGATCCCTCTAGAGCACAAGCCAATTCTAGATGGAATGACATGGGAATCCTTGTCATTCCTAGGAGGATATCTTGGGCAGTCAGTTGACAATTTCAGTGTTAAGCTTTTAAGGACAGGAATGCCTTGGAAATTGATTCTTTCTACGTATGTGAACCAATTCCTATTATATGAAACCTCATCTACGGTAGTTTCAAGTTCTAGGATGCTAACACCTTTCATTTTGAGCTTAGAATTGCTCCGAGTGGTACCACCAAGAACTACTAAACCCCTCTCCCAATCTCAGGTGTATCCTGCTTAGGTACCAAAATCATATGGGGATTAATATTTTTAAAATGGAGTAGATCCCTAGTGCTTCTCCTAATGTTGAATCATATCACTTGGGAGTGGGAGCAGAGGTGCTGTGTGTGTGTGTGTGTGTGTGTGTGTGTGTGTGTGTGTGTGTGTGTGTTTCAGATTCAGAAACTCAAGGTTACTCTACCACTGTTGAGCTAGCCCTGATGATAATGATGAGAAAGAGGAGGAGGAGTGGTGAACCCAGGGCCTTTGCACTGAGCTACACCTCTAGTCTTTTTTTACTTTTTAAAATTTAGAACAGAGTCTCATGCAGTTGCCAAAGCTTGGCATCAAACTTGGAATCATTCTCTCTCAGCATCCTGAGTACCTGGGATTATAGGCGTTGCACTGGCTTTGAGGTGCTATATTTTTTAACAAGCTTGTGGGAGCTTTTAAGGCTATTAGGCAAATACCATACTGAAGCTTAGCTTTGGGATTTCATAGGCACTCTGTGTTGTTCTAGAAGAATATGTTTGAGCAGAATGTAGCCCAGTGGTGAGTGCTTGCTAACCATGTACAAGGCTTAAGATTGATCTATAGCACCACAAACAAAACAAAACAAAATTTGTTATAAATACATCACGTGTATGCATATTGTAGTGAAAGAGTTTGAGAACTTTTACCCTCATTAATGGAATATCACACTACACCAGAATGCTCAATGGGGCTTGATTCTTGAATGGCTGTGGTGATTTTTGTGGAGTCTATAATTTATGTCTTTATGGTTGAAAATAGATGGTTGATTGGATGGATGGATGGATGGATGGATGGATGGATGGATGGATGGATGGATGAATGGATGGCCTTCAGGCTGAAAACTAGGCTCATGACTACTGTATTATAGGAACACTAATGATTACTGAATCAAATGTGATTATGCTCTTCTTTAGAGCCAAGTACACTAAAAATGGGCCCCTTTGTCTGCAATGTCTCATGGCAGGAAAGACTGGGGAATAGAGAACTTTATATCTCCAACATTACTCCGAAACATGAAAGGCAAAGACATCAAGAAAGCCATTAGTTTCCACATGAAGAGGAACCAAAACTTGCTGGAACCCCGACAGAAGGTAATATAGCTGCAAGACCCTGCTAGCCCATTAGTCTCTTGTGAAGACTTGGGGAAAAATGTTTTCAACATTGCTTGGATTTTAGGCAAGTGGATAATTCTTTCCTGAACTATCTTCTTTTCTTTTCAATTTAAGCAACTTATTTCTGCTGCTCAGCTACGTTTAAATTATCTACAGATCCTTGGAGAACTAAAGACATATGGTGGGAAAATCTTTAATGCTACTTTAATGGTATGTATCGAAGAATTCTGAAGTTCTGTTCCTCTGTTGGACTTTCTACAAATCTATGTGTCTCTTATAAATCTTAGAATTCCTGAGGACTCTGCCATGTATTAGCATTGAACGGGGGGTGGGGGAGAACTGTTATGCCACTAGTGAGTATTTGTCTTGTCCTTGCTTAGTATTAGCCTAATGAACGATGATGGGGAAGGCAGAGCTTAATCACATGTGGCTTCTGCATTAAGAATTTATCAATCCAACAAGGCAAAAGAATAGTAGAGGGCTACTGCTGTAAGGTTTAAAAAGAGAGGGTAACAGGACTAACTTAGGTGAAGTCTAAGAAGAGAAGACATTCACAAAATACTTAAAAGTTGGTTAGATTTCAGTGAAAATTATCTTCCTGAGTAGTATTCCCCCTTGGGATGGGGGTTAATAACTTTACAATTAGTATGTATGGTGCAGAATTTCATGCAAATGAAGTGTGCCAAGAATGTGATCATTTAATCGTATTTAAAAGAAAAAAAGACAAATGCACAAATTTGCTGCTGCTTGAGTCACTGCAGCTTCTAGGACCCAGTTACTTTTATTGATTTCAAAATAAAACAAAAATAAAAATAAAAGTTGTGCCTGAAACAAATCTTTTTTTAAAAAAAATAAGTAGCCGCCTAGTTCTATGTCCTCTTAAATACAGGAGGCACCTTTATATCATGGGAATGGGTTGGTCTGGTTCCTTGGCCTTCATCTTGAGTTGGCTACATGCAGGGTACATAGCCAGTGGACTGAAGGCTTTGTTTTAAGATAAGGGTCAGCTCAGGGGGTGTGGGGGAGGGTGCTTTTATCTTCCTCTCTGAGGTTTTGAACTCTGGGTAAAAAGGCCATTTATCTTTGTAAACACAAAATATTTTTGCTTCCTCCAATTTTCTATTAATGGCAAAAGAATGGAGGCAAATAAAGTTTTACTGATTTTTGAGACACTAAAAAAAAAAAAGAAAGAAAACATTAATGTCAAGGAAGAAGGGTTAATGAGGGAATACCTCAGTATAAAGAAAGGCATTTTGGATAAAGAGTATTATAAGTGATATAGTATGAAGCTTTGAATATATGAAGATAAAGAGGAAAATTGGGAATCATGAAGGAAAGTTAGGAAGTTAGTCTTACTGCCAGGCTGGGACCTGATTGTTCAGAAGAAGAAAAAAGTGAGAAGGAACAAGAGAAACAAAGAGCCCTCAACTCAGTGCCATTCTTCCTCCTGTTCCTTTTTGGAGCCTAGGCCTGGAGCATGTACTTTTCAGTAGTCAGTATCTGAGGCTGTGGCTTATAAGAGCTCTCCTCCACTACATAGTCAGAACCCTAGAGCTCTCCAAATGCCAGTTTACAGAATCAGTAGATTTTTTTTAAGAAACAAAACTGCTTTCAGAGGATGTATTGTACCTCTCAGTTATTTTCAGTGATGGGTCCATTTCATCAGAGTGCTGACCTAACAATGTAGATAGAAGAAGAGAATCAGTATTTTGAAGGAAAGGAAGAGCATTACGTAGTTGGGCAAGGGGAAAATAGATGGAGTCTTTTTAAGTCTTTATCTCTAAATAAGAGATCTAAACAGTAGATAAGAGATTGCATTACAGACACAAGGCTTTGAAGACACAGGAAAAACTTCTGAATATTTTCAAGGGCTAGAGTTCCTGTCCTTAATCTCCCTGTACCTTTCCCATCTAAAGAAAGAACTGGTAGTGAAAAAAGCAGCCAGTCGCGCATAATGGCTCAGGTATTGGCTCACTGCACACTGAGGGTTACAAATATAAATACAACTCTAATGTTAGAAAACATAACATAAAATATGAAGCATGAAATGATCAGAATGTCGTACATGCTCAGTGCTATTAGAAAATTAAAGAGGAAGTAGTAATTGGAACAACACAGAGAAAAGGGGCTGTTGTGGTTTGAGAAACCAAATTTAATACCTGAAATTCTCTTAAAGCCAAGGAATGGTATTGAAGGTCTCTAATTTCCTATGGAGAAGATGCTTAGGTAGGTAGGTAGGTTTTGGTATAAACCTTTAAAGAAGGATTGGGATTGCAGTAGGTAAAGATGAGACAAGAGGTCGTATTTATGGAACAGATTACAGTCCTCTATTGGAAATAGTCTTATAAAAAATAAATTTATTCTTAATTTAGCTTTAGATATGTCTCAAGATTGGTAGTAGTCTTGGAAAGTAGCAGTGAGAACCTAAAGTAGGAATCACAGAGTTGGCAAAGAGAAATATTATTTCTCACATATGCATTGTGCTTTCACTAGTTACTGAATGGATACTAATTCCCCTTCCAATCTTCTACAGTTACAGGATAGAGAATCTTATATCTCCCTTCTAGTTGGAGCTAAGTATGGAATTAGCCAAATTATCAATAGCAAACTCAATATTATGTCAACATTGGCAGAGTTTGCCAACATCAGCCGTATAGAGCTGACAGAAGAGTCTGAGAAAGTGAGCATGGTCAAAGTATATCTTCAGGACATTAAGGTAACAAGGTGGGGAGAGATTGTGAAATCAAGCTGCTGGATTTTGGGACTAAGTTACTATATGGTAGTTTATATGAGTTTTGAATAGTAATAAAGTTTGGTGCTCAACATCTCCTTACAAGAATGGATTGTCCATCCTGTCTGATCAAATGGCAAGTGGTAAACAGGATATTCTATCCTGAGAAGATCTAAAGGAGATTTTTGGTTTTTGTTTATTTATTTGTCTTTGTACAAATTGAGCTGAGCCATATACTCTCCTGATGCAAAGTTCTAAACCCAAATTTTGTTGGATTCAGTCAATAGATGAGAGAACACTAGAGGATTTTACCACATATGTGAGATCAGAAGGATTGTCCAAGAGTTTTGAATGGTAGAATTTAAAATGGATATAGTTTGAGGTGTCTCCTGAGCCTCTCTAAAAAACTGTACACTTGTCTTTCCCTCTCATATTTAACCCAACATGCACAGAACGATGTTTTATCCTTCATATCCCTTTCTCCCTTATTCTGCATTTCTTTCTTTTTTTTTTTTATTTTATTTATTTATTTATTTGTTTGCTTGTTATGTTTGTTTGTTTCTTTATTTATTCATTTTGTGGCTGGCTCAGCCTGCCCTGGTGGTGGCGCTGGCGCAGCATGTGGTGCCGGGGATCGAACTGCAGTCCCCGCAGTTGCCTGAGCCCTCATAAGCAGGCGCTTTAGACCACTGAACCATCTCGCCGGCCCCTGCATTTCTTTCTTTTGCTTTTCTAAGTCAGATCCTGAAAAGATCTCATTATATAAATAAGCAGGGTGGGTGGGTCAGGTGGGATTTGAGTCTGGGATAGAGGTTAGTGAAGAAGGAGAAACTACAGATTTGTCCATGTGCTAGTGTGTATGGCTATTAGCATGTATGATTGCTTATGTATGTCCATATATGATCATTGAGATCCTTACATGTGAGAATATGGGGCATAACAAGGTCATTTGTGGACCATGACCAGTTCTATTTGAAATTTTTCTTTGGCCCCACCAGGCCTTGTCCTTAGACCCTTTGTAAACGGAAAAGTTCTCCTTGCTTCCAAAGGTTCTAATGTTGCTGCTGGAATCCAACAGTGCAAAAGACCTGGCCTGCCTGATTGCTGGGTACTACAGGTTGTTTGTCAACTCAGTTGTCTCCATTTTCCTCTGGCCCGGAAATAGACAAGTACACCGAGTGTCTGCTGAAGAAGGTGAGGCACCAGCTCTTGTCCTAGTAAAGACAGGCCCATTGCACTGGTCTTAGTGGTAAGAGAAGGCTAGAGAGGAATGGTGAATAAAGTTGAGCCAAGACATGAACTAAAGTAGATGGGAGTATTTCTGCAGTTATTTCCAAGGAAAGAGTTGCTCTTTATTAAATACTAAAGAAACTTTGTATCCAAAATTTTCCTAAAACCAATAAAAACTGTTGAAGGTCTCTGATTCTCTATAGTATTTCCTAAAATTATCTCTTAAATCCACTGTATTTTATCATTATTCCTCAGCAAAGAGAGATGCAACACATGTGTTTAGAAAAGAAAAAAATAGCTGGCTCTCTTCTATGCTTCTGCACTCCATAATGTATTCTTCAATTTGCCAGGGAGATGGCTTAGCAGCATAAGCACCTACCTGGCAAGCACAAGGTACTGAGTTTCATCCCCTGGTACCATCAAAAAAAAAAAAAAAAAAAAAAAGCTTTCTCTTAATTTTAATAGAAATTCTACTGCCAGGCATGGTGGTGCATGCCTGTAATCCCAGCACTTGGGAGGCTGAGGCAGGAGGATCAGTGTGAGTTTGAGACCAGCCTGGGCTACAGAAGTGAGTTCAAGGACAGCCTGAACCACATAGTGAGACCCTGTCTCAAAAAGACAAAAAAAAAAAAGAAATTCCCCAGTGCTATGCTTATAAATGTTTAACAGTTGTCTCTACAGGAGTATAAAAACACTTACTTGAAACAATTGTCCAATTCTATGGTATAAATACTCCCATCACAGCCAATTTCAAGCTACCAATGTTTAATATTGCGCCAGTATGTAGTGTTTCCTTTATATGAGTAAAACAGGTATAAGTCATCACAAGAGAACAGATGAGAGTAAAATAAAGTATAATACCTACCAGATCATCTGTAGAAAATTGATTTCAGAACACCCTGAGGAATACCAAAATCCACAAATGTGTCAGTCTTTCTATAAAATGGCATAGAATTTGTATATAACTTGTGTATATCCTTCTGTATGCTTTAAATCATCTCTAGATTACTTATAATAGTGAATACAGTATAAATGCTAGGACTGTAGCTGTTAGACTGTACTGTTTAGGGAATAAATAAGAAACAAAGTCTGTACATATTCAGCACAAGGTGATTTTTTTTCCTAAATATTTTTAACCTATGAATTTACAGATGTGGAACCACAAACAGGGAAGACTGACTATAGTTAGGATGTGATGAGCTTGGGTATTTGTTTTCTTTGTTTTTACGTAATGTATTTAAGAGTAACCAATATCCCAGAGTCTGATTAGGGAAACAGAGTGTGAAAGCATTCCTGATGGAAGGTGGTGGTGGGAAGCAATGCCCTGCTGCTGCTGCTGCTGCTGCTGCTGCTGCTGCTGCTGCTGCTGCTGCTGCTGCTGCTGCTGCAGGGCAGGCAGCAATAGTCAAAGAACGTGCTTTAGAGAGGGCAGGAACTGAAATAGATCTTGCAGAACAGGTAACCAAGGCAGACACTCAAGGAGAGGAAACACGCAGGCATGGAAACAAGCATGGAGACAACAGGGAAAAGTCAGAGTCTGTGAGGAGCTCTATGTAGGACTGGGACATGGTAGAGAAGGCAGCAGCAGGGAACCAGATTGCTGAGGAAGAGTCAGGCCATCCTCTGAGAGCTTGTAGCAAGGATGCTGAGGAGGGATCTAAATCATACTGTGAAAATGGTGGCAGACTTTAATAGAGAGGGTGAGGATCATCCTGTGGAAGGGATAATTAGACAGCAGAAGAAGAGTCTAGGCTATCCTGTGGAGGGTTTGACTAGACTAGGGGTCAGTGCCTTCCTGTAAGAGCCAGTGAGGAGGCTCCTGAGGAGCTCCTGAGAGTGGGCCAAGACCATCCTCTGAAAGGAGCAGTAAGTCTATGTACTGTCAACATCTTTTATCCTCACAGCACAGATTCACCTCTTCCCTATAGGCAAGAGAACATACAAAGATTTTATCAGGATAAGTTGTGATCAGAAAAATTTCATGGAAGAAAGTCTATAGACCTGGCTCAATGCCCCACACCCTGCCACCATGAGTCCCTTCTTGGTACCTGCAGCTAGATGATTTTACACTGTCCCTAAAGGCCAGTACTATCAGGATATTTCCAAGGCCAGGTTTAAGAGTGGTGTCAACCTAGTAGGTTCAGAATCCCCATAAAGTTATTAAAAAATGATTCCTAGGTCTTGGTCCTAGGGGTTTGATTTAATTCATCAGAGTAGAGCTGAGGACCTATTTTGTGTTTTAAATGTAATTTCTTGTATGATTTTGATTCTCAGGACAGAGATGAGATTTGGGGAGGACTTAAGCCTAGGTGAGGCTGCCCATAGCAGAGGAAAATCTAATAAAATATCCACCACAACGAGTTGTGGAGATAGATCTCCTTGGAAAAAGAGATGGATAAATGCTGTCTTCTTAGGTGGCTCCCATAGGTGTGGGACAGGTAGCCTGATGATGTAGAAAGGGCAGGAGGACATATAGGCATATGCCAGTCCTGGAAGCTGTCTGTAACCCTCAGAAACCCCTGTGTTGCAGGCTATGAGTCCAGGGCCTGCAGTGACTCAGAAGAGTCCTCTGAAGTGGACTGTGTGCTGGAGCCTCTCTGTAATAGACATCTGATGAAGCTGGGCCCCTGCAGGCCACTCATCAAAGAGGAGCAGTCCCCCAAGAACATTCTCATACCTGAGGTGGCCAGGAGGGGCCCAAGCACCTGTGGGGCCAACAGCACAACAGACAGTGCTGAGTCTGAGGCATCTGACTCAGCCAACACTGAGAGCCGAGGCTGCAGGACCAGTGGCTCAAGTGAGTCCATGGATGCCCTGGAAGAAGATGACTTGGATGCCTGTTCCTCCAGCAGGTCTGGCTTCTTCCACTTCAGCTCACCAGGCTTCTCAGAAGGTCTTGATTCCCACAGCCAAGAGGAGAAAAACAGAATTGAGACCAGTGGCTTCCTCTGTCTCCTGGACCTGGCCCAGAGTGCCAACCCTCAGTGCCAGAAGACACAGTGTTCCAAGGGTCCTGCTCCAGAAACCTGTAGCTGGGGACCAGAACTGACCATGGGCAGGCTGGACCCCATGCTATATGAAGGCAGCCGAACTGATTATTACAGCCTGTGCTCCAGTGTCTCTCCAGCCAGCCACTTGAGTGATAGCTCAGAGAGCCCAGCTTCTCGGCAAGGGGGTATTCCCACAATCTGGAGCCAGCAGGGCTGGATTGAGGCCCAGCCCAACACCACACTAGAAGGCCTGGCCCTGCACCTGCCACTGGCCTTTGAGGATGGCAGCTCAGATGAGGAATACTATGATGCAGCTGACAAACTCACACCCCCAGGCACCATCTCAGGTGAGCTCTCCACAGCAGGTGTACAGCTCACGGGCAGCTCTAAAGGGTCAGGACCAAGCTTCAGAGGAAGACACAAGTAAAATGGGGTCCATGTTCACTCTTGAGGAGGCAGACCTGGCTTCCAGGACCAAATTGCAAACATATGGCTATAACTCAGAACTGAAGGAGCAAAGATGAGAGTGATTCATTCCACAGTGAGAATCATGGAAGATTTCCTAGAAGGGGTAAAAATCAGGCTGGGCCTTATAGGGTAGGCAGAATTCACCAAAAAAAAGAACATTATTTGACAAAAGCATGCGGCCAATGGGGTGCTGTGTCATTGTTGACCTTGAGGCAACCTTAAATGAAATCTAACAGGTTGTTGATGGCATTGAAGGACTTCAGAAGGCAAGGGATCTTTTGACCTTGTTATTGTCAGGATCCTTGTATGTTCCCCCACAGAGTGTGGATGTCCTTCCACACAGAATGACCTTCCAAGCCTACCTGAGCATCTTATAGGTTCCATGTATATGTGTATGTATGCATACACGCATTCACACACACACACACACACACACACACACACACACACACACACACACACCACTCTGAAGGAAAAATACTGGCAACAGCATATAGAGATTGAGGGTGACCTCTGAGGACCTGAGAGAGCTGTTGCTCTTCCCTCTTCCTCTTCTGTCTCAACACTTTCCTTTTACTCTCTGATCCTCTGCTTCTCACCCTTTAGTGGGTTCCTTTGCTTGAGGAAAAGTCCAATTCCTGAGTGGGCTATGAAGCCCTCTGTGACAGAGTCTCCATCTGTCTCTCTCTTCTCTTCTGACCCCCCTCCACAGTTCTCCACTTCTTTGTATTTTTAAGGGGCAGAGAATTTTTATGAGTCAAGGAATTAATTTCTTCATTATAAGGAAATTTTTCCATGGGATTATTTTCCTTTTTATAACATAAATTTCCAATACATTCAATTTTTATTAGTACATGTTTGAGATGCATAATGTTTACATTCCAAACTCTTTCCCATCTCTAGTCTTTGAACCTGCTGCTCTCTTTGACCTGACCCTTTCCAGCTGGACCAATCCCTCTGTCAGGTCTCCAAGGGAGGATCACTTCTTCAGGGAACATTTCCCAGTTTTACAGACTAGGGCAGGTCTCCCCAGCTTAGTACATGTTCTTCAGTTTCTTATTTCCTCATACGATTGTGTGTCGAGGTTTCTCTCCCCCGCCAGACTGAGCACTCCTTCAGTACAGTGCTGCATGTTTCTCACTCATGTCTCTCAACCATGATAACTGGCACTGGCAATTGTGGCTACATGAGTGAACTCTCCACCACCTACCCAATTCATTTATTGAATGTGCCTGGCTGTGGGCAGACTACATTGCTCCCCTATGAATTCCACCAGTTACCTTCCATATTCTCCTCCTTTCCCCTGGGCCATGATGAGGGAAAGATGGGGTATGAGAGGGACTATCTGGCAGGGCCCTTTTATGGGAGTCTGTCCACAGATGTAAGTTCCATAAGTGATGCTGTGCTCCTCCCAGGGAACAAGCCTGTGTTGGTATGGGGCAGAGCTCAGGAATCCCTCTCTGGGCCTCAAAACTCCTTTAGTCCCTGGCTACAGGTAGCTTAAGCAGCACCTTGTAAACATTGCTGAAGGTCTCAGAACTATCTGAGAGAACTTGTTTAAAATTAGAAATTCCTCACTGATAGCTTCAGAGATTCCAATTTGGGAGATCTGAGGTCTGAGAAGTGGCCTAAGATTTAACATGTACAATGCAGCTAGATTGGAATGAGATGGGAAAGAGTTTGGAATGTAAACATGTGATGTAAAGATGTACTAATAAAAATTGAATACTAGATAAGTATCTGAGTTCTCTGATTCTCAAGTACTACGTTTTGTTCTGGTTGATTCTGGCTGAACCCCAAGACTTTTTCACTACAGTGTTTCTCTTCTCAGAAAGATCTACCCAGCCTGCTTAAACCCCTCATGTGTGTAACCAAGGGGCAGAATTCTTGTTTGTTAAAAGAAAGCCACCCATGTCACACAAAAAATGAAAATAACAAAAACAGCAACAGATCTCTTTTTTTTCGACTGCCTGCTAGGCACAGGTTTTAAGGCAGGCACTAGCACTAATTCATCTAATCTGCATGGCAGCATATGTTGGTACCATTGGTTTTAGCTGACTTGAGTTAATGCAAGCAGAAAAAGAATGTGCCAGAAGTTATAAGAGGTTATAGAGTGCTAAAGGCCTCAAGAACTGGGTTCAAACATGGGTGGTAACCAGGCTAGATGTCTTGGTAGCAGAATTTCCCATTTGTAGTATCAGCATATTTTGGCTAGAAAAGATGGGCTATACTTTTATTCTTTGTTTTTAATCCACACATTCCAGGTTGAAACCCTGGAGAATTTTCAGCTGACTGGCTGGGTCATAAATCTGATCACTTGACTGGTGTTGTGGGTCACCTTTATTAATAAAACCATGGGTTGGGGATGTAGCTCAGTAGTAAAGTGCTTGTCTAACATGCATAAGATCCTGAGTTTGATTCCAAGCCTTAGTGAAAAATAAGTAACAGCAACATAATTATTATTATTCAAACCAACAGTCACAGGGGAGCTGTAATCTCCTGAAAAGTAATCCGAAATAAATTTCATGTGGCCCAAAGACAATGAGCTGGATCTTGAGCAACAAAAATTCAAAACCTATCAAAACTATTATTACCATCTTACAAATGAGGAAGTTGAGGAAATCAAAATTTAACCTTCTTAAGGTTACACAGCTCAGCTAGGATTTGAAGCCAGACAGACTCAAGTCCTGAGCTCAATCTCTGAACACTTCTTTGTTTTTCTTCGCTTTATATATTTTTTTCTTTTCTTGCTTTCCAGGGCCTAGACCAATTTCTGCCACAGAACCCAGTGCCACAGGCTTGCAGAATCAGGCCAGCACTTATAACCCTGAGGATAGCCTGCATCCTGGGCCACATAGAAGAGAGCCGAGCAGAAGGAGCGGGGTGAAGAAGTATGCCAAAACCCTTCGGAAAAGAAGGTCCTTCCTGCAGACTGACTATACCTCTCAGGTCTCCTTTCCCCTGATGCCATCAGCCTCCCTGGAGAGTGTAGATGATGTGTGCTACTATGACAGGGACCCCTACCTAAGCATCGGTACAGCCTCCCCAACTGTGTCCTCGCTACAGGACATGCAAGGCGAGCCAGGCCTCTTGGAGACCAAGGCTCTGGGACTGCTGGCTCCCCTGAGGGAGCCCAAGAACAAAAACCCAGCCTCCAGGGTCATGGAGATGGAGCCTGAGACCATGGAAACCAAGTCGGTCACTGATTCTCGGGTGTCCTCTATCTCGGCCATTCGTCTCCGGGTTGACCCCAACAATAAAGAGAATACTGAGGTTCCCCATTTAGCCACCACTGCTGATAGTCTCTCAGCAAGCAGCCTTCACTGCCCCAATCCAGCTTCTTCTGGTCCAGAGACTACTCAGACAAAACCTTTCCAAATCATATGTCCACTTCAAGAACTCACCATTGATCTTAGCAACAGCAACTTCCCTCTCTCCAGTGCTGATCCTAACACAGACAACCCAGAGCCATACAATGTCTCTCAAGGAGATACACTGGAGTTGGGAGACATCCAACTGGAAGTGGGAGTGGAATCTTTCTTTACAAATCATATACAAGAAACTGGCCCCCAATACACAGAGCCTTCGTTGTCCCCTGGAAATGGGCCTAGAAGTGATACATATGAAATAAATTCAGGAGATATGGCTTCCATTCTTTCAGAGGAGAAGCGACAGCGACAACTATCTTTGGAAAATGATGACAAAGTTACAAACAAATATGGTCTCAACTTATTTCAGGAAGACTCTGGGAAGAATTCCAGTGACTCTGAGGGTGATATATCAAACGTTCCACAGGCTCCTGATATTAACACTCCAGCTAGGGAAATAATTACTTCCCTCTCCTTGCAGGCTCCTGGAACAGGGTCTGAGCAGAGCCCACCACATTCCCCCAAAACCCCCCAAGAAGAAGCCCTTGTCCAAGCCTACCAGACCCAAGATCAAAAGCTATTGGCAGAGTTGGATCTAGACCCCGATTTCTTACATGGGGAGTGGACCATTCCATCTGACTTCCATCCAGAGGGGATCCAGGCAGAGTCACTTAACCATGTCACAGGAGAAGCTACAATTTCTACAGACACTCCTCAGCAGATCTGTTTTAATCCTTCTCTGCCAAAGCCACCACTATGTCAAGAGGAACCAGACTTAGAAGCTTCAAATCATTGCTTACTTTCAGAAAGCAAAGATGACAATTCTAGCATTTGCCTCTCCACTGAGAAGTCTTTCCTGTGCTTTGCCCCAGAAAGCCACCCTGAAATTTCTGCCCATCTCAGGAGGGCTGTGTCTTTGGGTTTTGTGGGGTTGAACGAGGTGGTGGCACCCAGAATTGGGATGGAGCAGTGCAGCTGCCAGTTCTCCTATGCCACCTGCTTCCGCGGCCTGCAGTCTGAGACAGAGGAAGAAGACAGGGACTCAGAAGCATACGCTCCTCCTCCCCTCACCTCACCACCTTCTGCGGGAACCCAGCTTGCTCCACCCTGGGTGCCTGCCCAGGCCCGTGACTGCAGTACTGCATTCCTTTCAAGGAAAAACCACGTCTGGCCAGAGTACTGCTCCAGAGCACTGAGACAGCTGAAAGCCATTCCCACTGGCACCCCTGAGGGCTTCATCCAACTCCTAGAGAGCTTACTAGAGCTCCAAGACATTCTAGAAACTTCCTGGGGGAGTGGGCACAAACATCCCCCAGAGAAATGCACCTGGCACTTTTTGGAAAGCCGGAGCCACCTCTGCATGGGCTCACAGAAGCTTCTGTCAAGTTGTCAGCATGTGATCAAAATGGATCAGTCCCCTGAGGAATTGCAGGGTGCTGTGCGAGACACCTTCCAGCACCTGGTCCAGCTGGCTGGCCTGTGCTTCCAGTTCACGGACTGCAGCCGCTGCTCTGCCCGGCACAGGGAAGCAGCTGGGAACCTGAGGGATGTGGTATACACCTACCACCAGTTTGTAGAGGCTGCAAGATTGACCTGTGAAAGAGGCTACCATGACCTGAGCGTAACACTCCTGGCCCGTCAGTGCACTGCCCTCACAGCTGCCGTGTTCTGTTTGACCCAGAAGTTCCAGGCATCCACTGCCCTGTAAACAGGGACCCTGTACCCCAAACACTTCCCTAGGAGGCCCTCTCCAGTCCTCACTCACCCCCATCAGATGTTTACTAGATAGAGTATTTAAATAAACTGCTGTTTAGTCTGTTTGGTCTTTAGTCTTGACTCATACAAAGTAATGATAAATTTAGGTGAAAAGCATTCACTCAGATTCACTTAACAAACATTTACTGATACTTCCTATGTACCAGGCCTGTACTAGGAGCTCGAGAATTACAGACAAGTAACACGAGCTCCTTATTAGAATTATCACAGGCCCTTTGGTACAGATTAGTACTTGACCATCGGTGAAGTGTGTACCACAAAAGGAGCATGCCCAGGGCTATGGATGCAAGGGGAAGCCACAGAAGGAATGAGGGAGGAAGGTGGAAGTCACTTAAAAAGTCTTGGTTTCTCATAGCACACTTACCAATAACCTTTGCTTGCAGGGTTAAATACCTGTGCTATTCTGTGCATTCTCCCTTTTCCCAGTTTGGGGCTGCAGCCCCCAGCACCTGAGGCCTGGGGTTCTTGCCTGTCTCGATGCAGTAAGCATAGGTTGCCACTAGGTGGCAGTAAGTTCCTTAGTTGCAAGGCCACAGTATGCTTTCCTGGAACTTTATTACACTCTAGAATCCTGAACACTATTTCTGTTTTAAATATACAAAAGGCAAACACTAAAGCCCTGAATTATATGCACCTTTTAAAGGATATTAAAGAAAAACATGTTCCATAGCTTTTCAATAATATCAGCTGATCTAGTTATTCCCAGTTATCCATGGACAAGCTACATAACCTCTCAGGGTTTTGGTTTTTTCTTCTACAAATAGGGATGCTATAGGCTGGGCATGGTGGCACATGCCTATAATCGCAGCTCTTGGGAGGCTGTAAACAGGTAGATCACTATAAGTCTGATCTAGTAGTGAGACCCTAAACACCCTGTAGACCCTTTTCTAAATCACACACAAAAAAGAAAGAAGCATAGAAGCCTAAGAGATAAATAAGGGTGCTAACATTGCCTTGTTGATAGAGCATAACCCCAGGAAATACTAATCGACTAAACTCTCAATAAATGGTAGTAATAGCCTTCAATTGTTATGGGTGTCTTTCCTAGTCTGACACTGTTCCCTACATTTTGTTCTCAGACACCAGGGAAACTCACATCAAGTCTCTTTGCCTTTACTTCTATCCAGGCCTAAGGTGCTTTAGTGGCTAACTTTGGATTACCAGAGGTCACTGGAGGGTCCTTGGTCCCTCTGGTACTACTGACCTCAGTGCTACTTCTTCTCTGGTAGGACTCCCTAATCTTCCCCTTCCCCTAGCAAAAAGTAGGATCAGGGATAAAGGTGTTAAATTATATACTTGAGAGCTCTCCAGTCAAAAATAAAGAAGGAATAAGATATCCCACCCATTGCCTTTCACT
>PVKN010004007.1:5510-34960 GCA_004027915.1 Capromys pilorides
TTTTGTTTTTTTTTTTTTTGAGACAGGGTCTCACTATGCAGTTCAGGCTGGCCTTGAGCTCACTTCTGTAGCCCAGCTGGTCTTGAACTTGCACTGATCCTTCTGTCTCAGCCTCCCAAGTGCTGGGATTACAGGCATGAACCACCACGCCCGGCTCACAGTTTTCATTATTATTATAACTAAAAACTTATTGGCTGGTGCTAATTTTTGTGTGCGTGCGTGCGTGTCTTTTTGAGACGGTTTCACTATGCAGTTCAAGCTGGCCTTGAACTTACTTTGTAACTTAAGGTGGCCTCAGTCTCACAGTGATCCTCCTGCCTCAATCTTCCAAGTGCCAGGAATATAGATGCCTGCCACCATGCCTGGCTACTGCTAATATTTAAATGAAAATAAAATACTTAAGTGGCACATGCCTGTAATCCCATTCTTGGGAGTCTGAGGCAGAAGGATCACTTTGAGTTTGAAGCCAGGGCTCTATAGTTAGTTCAAGACCAGCTCAGGCTACATAGCAAGACTCTGTTTAAAAAAAAAAAACCAAAAACATTGCAATCCTCCACCTTATCTAAGGTAGTATGTTCCAAAATGCCAGTGGATACCAGAAACTACAAAATAAATTAGGCAAATGGAGATTTAGTAACAAATAATAAAATAGAACAATTGTATCAATTTGCTATAATACTACCTGAAAAAAAATGTCCTAAATAGGACACATCAAAATATCTTGCCACACTTTAGAATTGAGGCACATCCAACCTGTGCTGTTATGCTTTTGCCCTCCCTTTTAAACTGTTGTAATAAAAATTTAAAAAACAAGTTTTATTGTTTACATACTTAAATGAACATATTACACATTACATATGGGACCCATGACATTTTTAATTCCTCTTCACTCAAAAAACAAAGTTAAGAATATAAAGCTGGGAATATCAGCACATTGCTGCAATTCCACCATTCTACAAGGCCAAGGGAGGAAAACTAAAAGCTCAAACACAGCCTAAGCAACTTAGTGAAACACTGTCTCAAAAAAATAAAGGCTGGAAATGTAGCTCACTGTGGTGTTCAATCCCCAGCATTGCAAAAGAACAAAAACCACATAAACATGGCATGCCACAGGTTAGGCACACCTGCTAGATTTTAGCAACCTAAACATAAAGGTTATTCTTTCCTTTTTAAGTTGGGAGTTTTGGGGCTGGGGAGATACTCAGTAGAATAAGTGCTTGCCTGGCAAGCACAAGGGCCTCTGAGTTCAATTCCTGGTTCCACCATAAATAAATAAATGTTGGGAGTTTTCCCTTTTCCACTTATAACATGCACTTCATAGCTTCTCTTTGGCACATCTGTGTTGCCAGCATCATTACTCTTGCACTCCGGGGTCAGTACTAGTGAAATAAGGGTTACTTGCAAACAAAGGCTACTAAGTGACTAATGGGAGGGTAGTAGATCCAGGGTAGATTTATCCACAGTGTTGATTCAAGTCTCTTGGAGGATCAAAGTGAGATCTCCTCACACAGAACTGCATACAATTTAAAACTTGGTGTGTATTTTTGGACTATTTCATTTAGTATTTCTGCACCGTGGCTGACAATAGAAAGCAAAACTATAGAGAAATAGAACCACCGTACACTGTACATGGTCATTACTTCCATGCCTGTTGTTAATTTAATTAACTCAGACATTTGAGTTCCAAATGGGTGAGGGAAAACAGCTGATTATTTTAGCTCACTGATAATCTACTTAAAAAAACAAAAGCTAATTCAGTTTCAGAGCCTTAAAAAAACTTCAGAAAAAAATTAATATAAATTTTAAGAAAACCTCTAACACCAAAGTTATACAATAAAGGGCTCTTGGGGCTGAGTTGTGAGTTCAAACCCTGCTCCCACAAAAAAAAAAAAAAAAAAAAAGCTCTTTTAGGACACTTATTCCTCTTTTACAATCCAGCCGCTTCTTAAGACATGTTCAAGCTAACATCTTTATGGTAAAAACAATCCAATAATAAACCTATGTACAGAAAGCCAAGTTTAACTACTTCATGATTTTAAAGCCTGTAAACTAGCTGGGTGTGGTGGCCGGAAGCTGTAATCCCAGCACTTGGGAGGCTGAGGCAGGAAGATGGCCTTGAGCTCGAGGCCACTCTGGCTACATTAACAAGTTCAAGGGCAAACTGCACTCATAGCACAAAAATAAAACAAAATAAAAATAAAAATGATTCTAGTCAACATTAAGGACCAGGACACTGAAAATGATTCTTACACACTACATCATAAAATGCCCAGCTAGACTGGTAATGGAAACCAGGAGGACACAGTATACCATCTCCTACCCTGGCTCTCCTAGGAAATACTTCCTAATAAAAATGTGATAATTCTTTAGTAAATTTTATCCCCAAAACTTGAAATACAAAAACATCTTCAGAAGGATAAGAACTTTACAGCAGTGATTCATAAAGTAAGAATATGATTCGCTGTTCACACAGATGTCACCTGAAGCACAGAGCATGAAACCTGTGTGGCAGTTTGAGGAGAGGTATTCTTATTCCCCATTTAAGGCAATAAGGAACTCTCAAAGCTTTCATCTTTCAACATATTTCCTGTTCTCCTCTGGTCCTACTCCCTAACCAGTACAGATAGCTAGATCTCATAATAACACAAATGCCAGCCTCACACGGGTCTTTAACTTATAACCAAGTTAAATATTGGATGCAGTAATGAAAATTTATGGGCCCTAAAATGATCACTGAGCAGTTTCCTCTACTGCAATGTTACCAATACTTTCTTAATTTTCATGCGCTCTTGGCTCTTCCACAGGGATGTGAACAAACAGCCAACAAAAGATTTAAAATTCCTTATGCAAAGCTGAAAGGCACGAGTAGCTGCAGAACAGGTGACCACCACTGCAGCACAAGGGGAGGAATTACAATACTGATCATTCCCTTCAGGTGTGCTAACGGACCAAGAGGAAGGAAGCAAGAAACAGTTGATCATTCACTACTGATGTTTAGGAATGCATTTAGAAATATACACACACCAACGTCTATACTTCTGTCCTCTGGTCATGAAGCCCTTCCAGGCCTATACTAAAACACATTCAGAAGGCAGCCCTGGGTGGGCACTTACAAGGACACATTTAACCTGAACACCTACAGATGAATTTGGGGGCCTGGAGATGGAGTCCCAGACTGCAAGCAGGGGAACCATGTGTGCTCATCTGTAATCCTAGCACTTTGGGACGCTGAAGCAGGAGGATCACCAATTCAAAGCTAGCCTCAACAAACTAATGAGACTCCATCCCAAAAGTGAAAAAGAAAAAGGGACTAGCAATCCAGCTCTGTGCAAAGGCCCTAGAGTCACTTCCTATTACCTGGGGAAGGAAAGAAGGAAAAAAAGTGGGGCATGATGGCACATAGTTATCATTCCAACATTGAGGCAATAAGATGAAAAGCTCCAATCCAGCCTGGACAGTTTAGCAAGACCATTTGAAAATTAAAAACTGAAAAAGGAAGAGCAACATTGTGTAAAAGCCCTGGGTCGAACCCCTCAGTACACAGGGGAAAAAAAGAATCTGAAAAATTAACCCGGAAAATGTGTGGCTAGACAAAGTGCAAAGAAATAATATACAACTTATTCAATGGGTACAGAGAAAACTAAGTAATTTTTGAGTGTGTTATCATGCACTAGGCATAATCTCAGAGTTTCATATGGCTTCTTTCATATAATACCAATAATGACTATGGGAGGTAATGGTATTACCACACTTTTTTGGGGTATTGGGATTCAAGCTTAGGACCTCTCACTTGCCTGACTGGTGCTGTACCACTGAGCTATATCCCCAGCCTATCTGACTTTTAAAGATGTGAAAATTAAAAGTCAGCAAAGTTTAAAGTAACTTGCCTTAAGGTCACACGGCTAATAGATCTTTTTAAGCCCCAGCCTGCCCATACTTCTCCCTTTATATTTTATACATACACCATAATTAAAATTCATTCCAACCCATAATGAACATTTTCTAACCTAAGTACCAGTTAGAACAAAATTTACTACAGCCCAGCTCAACCTTTGGCTATTACAAACCCTAAAGAATATACAGGAAGAATTGGCCAGGCCCACTTCCCAGAACCACTCAGCTCTTCTGTCACAACTCATGAGCCTCCACCACACCACTATCCTCTGCCACCAGCAACTTAACCAGCCTCGAGAAAACTACACTTTCAAGTATGTTTTTACTCCCTTTTTTGGCACTGGCGCATGCTGAATGTACAGGGTGATTCTCCTGCTGATCAAGAATTCTTCAGACCAGTTACGAAAGAGCAACTATTTAATTTTTTCATCAAAATTTCCCCACTACGTTTTGAAAAGTTGGAACTCTGAGATGCAGTGGATGGACTCGGGCCGCAGCTGAATGCAGCACCACTCACTACAGCTCAGCTTTCAGTCACAAGTGGCTAAATATCCTCTAAATGGTAAGGGTGACAGCACAAAGTCAGGAGAGCAGAGGAGACGAGATTTGACGAACGATGCAAGAGAACTCAGAAAATTCTGTTTTTAACAGTGTAGGAACATGACCCACACCAAGGCAGGACACATGGCAAATGATTATGGGAAGAAGGGAAACATGGGGCGAAACACTTCTAGGCAAAACTCGATATACACAGCGGTAGCTTAGGACGGAAAAGTAAAAACAGCCAATTAAACCTGCACAAACAATTTCACCAACGCTGGAAAACGGCCAGGAACAATACCCACAGTCTTGCGGAAACTCTGGTAGGAATTTTAAGACTTTAGTGATCAGCACTTGAGCATCGAGGCAGGGTCTGTCTTTAACTCCCACTCACCTTTCCTCTTTTAATCACTGAAGTAGGGCCAGGATGAGAGTTCCTGAGAAAATAGGTCTGGAGAGTCACTGAAGGACTGAGAAAAGTTAAAAGTTTACATGGCAAAGGTGTCTCTTCTTTGGAACACAACAAAAAGTTTCACGAACACAGTCTTTTTTTTTTTTTAAGAACACCTCAGAGCTATTTAAAACCAGAGGTACTTATCTGATTGCAGGAGAATCCGCACACATATGTTAATAAAATGAAGCAACACGAGGACTAGAGGCCAAACAAGTTATCTCCCTGCTCCGCTAAAACTAAGCGGCACTAAAGAAGAAACTCGAACCTTTTCAGCACTGAACCTTAACCGAACCCCTTCTCGAGCAGCAGCCGCGGGGCAGGGGGAGGGGAGCTCCCGGCGAGAACGTGATAGCGCCAGCGCCGGTTTGTTTACAGACTCCGGCGACAATCATGAGTCAGAATTCAAGCCACCGATGCTTTCCAACTAACAGGGACCAAGCGGGGCTGTTCCGAGGCGAGCTCGGGGAGGCAGAGCGCAGGACCTGCCGCGCCGACCCCCTCCCGGATCTCGGGTCCCGGCTCCTGGAGGTGCGGAGCCGGGAGCCCGTTGGGGGAGGGCTCGCCGCACGCGGACGGCGACTCCGGGGCAGCCGCGTCCCCCGGTGAAGGGGAGAGGTCGGGGCACACGAATGGGTCACCAGCGGAGCCAGACGTCCCTGCGAATTGCAGGGCTGGCCCTGAGGGCAGTGCAGCGCTGACTGCACAAAGGAGAACCGGCCCTCCCAGCGGAGCCTCGCCGCAGGGGAGGAGGGACCGGGACCCTCGGAGCCTGCAGAAGCGGGTCAGGCCCATCCTGAGCGGAACCGGCCCGGGAGAGGGGGACAGGCCGAGCCGGAACGAGACACGGACCGGTTAGGTCAGGGGCGTCCGGCTGGGGCAGTTACAGGCACAGGAGCCGGCGAGCCTCGGCAGCCCGCTTCCCGACTCGGGTCATCCTTCGGCCAGCGGCCGCTCCGACTGCTCCGGGCCCCGCCGCCCCATCCACTGCCACCACCAACGCCGCCGCCATCTTACACTGGCCAGTGGCCGCCACCACCTCCGCCTCCGCTCGCCGCGCCTGCGCCTGCGCCGCCACGCTTTGCGGCCCCGGTTTGCGACGCTCTGCCGAGAGCTCGGAGCGGAGCGCTGCGGCGGAGCCCTCGGTTCCACCTCCCCGAGGACGCGAGGAGGCGGGGCCGGGAGCCGAGAACCGCCGGGGCGCGTGCGCGCGGCTGCGGAAGCGCAGTTGTTTTTGCAGTGCCTCGGATGGAGGGCTGGCTCCTCTCCTGATGCTCGAAATGCGTGCGAGACTCGGCGCTCCCCGAGGGCGAAGTTCCCAGCGTAAGTGCCAGGGTGTTGGCAGACCAGTTCCCGGTGACCCCAGTCTTACCGTTTTCGAACGCTGGGAACGAAGAGTCGTCCCCAGATTTGTCCTGAAAAATAAACCTTTTGCTAACTGGCCTAAGTTTCCTTAAGTGATTTCTGTGCTATAGAAACCTGCTTAACACTGACACCACCATTTACTTTTTAAAAGAGGACCTTAGAAGTCTGAGGTGCTATTAAGCTACCCACGAGGCGCTGAAGTGGCCTGGTGGAAGTTCCCATGCACAGGCCAGGATGCAGATTGACTTATTTTCTTACTCTTTTCTTGTGGTGCTGCAAATTGAACCCAGGGAGTGCTGAGCTGCAACTCCAGTGTGTCCGTCTCCCCCTCACCCCCAATTTTGAAACGGTGACGATTAGTTGCCAATAGTGGGCTGCAACTTGTCAATCCTATTTCAGCCTCCCAGAGTCTCTAGGAGTGAAGGTTTTCGCCACCACACTGGGCTGTCCAAAGACTACTGGAGACTCGCCTTAGTGTTGACGCTTAAAGACTGCAGAAGATTACTGCCTGCCTGGGATTTTTTTAAACCAGAAGCCTAGGGTGCAAGAACCTTTCCCACCTCTACCGTTTTCCAATTAATTATTAAAAGTCGCGCATTAAGTACTTGCTGCAATAGACTGCGCGCGCTGGCTCGTTCCTCTATTTCCGTTACTACCCCTCTACAAGTAAACATAGAACAGCCGAGGACACTTTTTAAAATGCAAGATTAGGGGTGGGGAGATAGCCCAGCAGTCTAAGCTCCTGCCTGGCAAGCGCAATGACCCAAGTTCAATCCCTGGTACTGCACCAAGCCGGCCACTGAAACCAGGCATGGTGGGAAACGTCTGTACTTTCACGGCTGGGGAGACTAAGACAGGAGGATCACTATGAGTCCGAGCTACATAGCGAGAGCCTGTACCAAATAAATAAAAGGTTTTTAATTTTTTATTTAATGTAAAGTCATGGCCCCTTGGTCAAAGCCTCCAACTAAGCAATGGAAATCAAACGTATTACAGACCAAATCTTCAGCCAAAAGTTCTACGTGATCAGGGGCATTCATTTTTTTTTTTTTTTTAAAGGCAGGGTCTTCTTGAGTTCAATCCCCAGTACCACAAAAATAAAATAAAATAAAAATAAGGCAGGGTCTTGCTATGTAGTTTCAGTCTGGTCCTGATCTTGAACTGATTGTAGCCTATCACTATGTAACCTAGGCTGGAGGTTCTCCTGCTTCAACCTGGAGTGCTGAGTGTAAGGCGTGTATCACCATGCCTAGGTTTTTTATTTGTTTCACTTTTATATATATAAAATTTTATACATATTATATATAATATATATATATATTATATATATATACTCCAGCTGTGTAATTCTTGCTGGTCTTGAACTCAGAGCAATCCACCTGTTCTGGCATCCCAAATCTCGGGATTACAGGCATGACCCACACCTGGCTCTGGTACTTGAACATTTCTGATTTTTATCTTCTTTCACACTGCCCAGCTGTGCTCTAGCCTCACTGGCCTTGTTGTCATTCAGACCACAATGTACTCCAGCCTCAGGGCTGCTCTTTCACGTGAAATGTCTGTCTGCTACGTTTTTATTAAAGCAGCTCTCTCCACTCAAATCAGCTCTGGTAAGCGGTGCTTCCTAGAGAGGCAGCTCTGAACTGTTCCAACTATAATGAAGCCACTTGCCAACTTGCCATCATCCACCTCCGTGCTTTGTTTTGTTTTTCCTCTGAGACAAGAGGTCTTGCTGTGTTGCCAAGGCTGGCCTCCAACTCCTGGGCTCATTCAATCCTGTCTTGCCCTCCCCAGTTACTAGGACTACAGGTGTGCAATACAATGCTGTTTGCACTTTTTTCACAATTTTACCTATAACGTTTAGTATAATTATTTTAAAATCTAATTATACTACTAGAACAGAAGCTCTTGGGGGCAGGATTATGTCTTCTCCATCTTTATAACCTGAACATCTGGAAAAGGACTAGAGGAAATATCTTCATTCTCCTATTGACTCAGAATTACAAAATTCTTACTACATAAGCTTTGTTTTAGTTTCTGGGGATACAACAGTGAATAAGAAAAACCAAGACTTGCATCTGTAGAACTTAGTAATACAAGAATTGGGAGTGGGGGTGGAGACATAAGTAATATGAAGTTGTGAAGATAACTTTGTAAAAGTAGAGTAAATGCTCATTACTTTTTATATTGAAGGCTCAAGGAAGGCCCCTTTGCTGAGGTGACATTTGAATATAGCCATAGGTACACGGGAAAGAACATGCTAGCCAGAGGGAACAAAAGGGTAAAGACCCTGAAGCAGTGTGTGTACTGAGCTTGAAAATAAACGTGGCAAAAGAGCAGATAGGAAATTACCATGGAGAGTGGAGGTCAGATCACTTACAGACTAATTGATCAAAGAGACGCTATTTTATTTAAAGGATGTTTGGGAAGCCCAGTGTGGTGGTGCACACCTGTAATCCCAGCACTTGGGAGGCTGAGACTGGAAGATGATTGCAAGTTCAAGACCAGTCTAGGCTATAAAGTGAGCTCAAAGCCAGCCTGAACTGCATAGTGAGACCCTGCCTCAAAAAAAAAAAAAAAAAGAAAGAAGAAAAGCTAGGAGCCACAGAGGATTTTGAGTGACAAGATCTCATTCATTCAGTTAGTCTCACATGATCTTATTTAAACTGAAGTAGTTTACTGTAGTTATTTAACTGTTCACAGGGAAGCAAAACAGAAGCTAAAAGTTCAGCGAGGAAGTTACTGCAGACCTGCAAGACTAGCACTGCCTCGGAGATGGTGGTGAGTGGCTGGCTTCACAATGTACTTAGAAAGTGGCCCACAGGTAACTTGCTGAGACTGAATGCAGGGTGTGAAATAGAGTCAAGGGTGTCTCAGGTGGAGTTGAATAACTAAGTTAACAGTGCCATATACTACGTGGTGGTACAGGAACAGTTTTGTCTTTTTTTAGCAGAGAGGACATTCAGTTCTATTTTAGACATCTCACTGGAGGTAGAGATGTCTTTTAGATCTCCAAATGAAGTAGTAGATAAACAACTATAAATATGAATTGAACTCACTGAAGGGACAACTGGAGACATAAATTGGAGACTCACTAAGTTATGAATTAGCCATGGGATGGGGAAAGCTCAATTAACAGGAAAGAGTAGTTTCTACAGACTGAGACCTAATCCCTGGGGCATTACAACTAGAAGAAGTCTGATATAAGGAACATCCAACAAAATTTATTAGAAAGGAGGGCCGGTATATAGCACAGTGGCATAGCACCTGCCTAGCAAGTGTAAGGTCCTGAGTTCAATCTCTGTACCAAAAATAAATAAAGCTTTCCCCTCTATGATACGGTTTCTGTATTACTCTGTGGACACCATTGCTGTCACTAACAATTAGTGGTGATCATCACTAACTTCTCATTCTTATTTGGGGTTTCCTATTGAATTTGAGGGTGTGATAATTATCTCTGTGAGATATTCAACTCCACTCGGCTCTGTGACACTATATTCCATGATTCTATTTACAGCTTTCTGGTCATTTATTTCATTGGTGTCTCTCTTTTATTCAGGCAACCGCAGGGACTGCAGTTCAATCCCTGGCACCACATAAAAAAAGACCAAAAAAAAAAGTGCTTGCATTTATTCTCATAATTTAACTACCATTCACAGAATGATTCTCAAGTCTTTTATTTCTATCCTAGGCTTCTCTTTCAAGCTAGACTCACAGATCTGATGGTAAATGGCATTTTTTGTAGTTTTATTATATAATACATATCACTCATTCCACTTAAAGTGTACATTTAATGACAACACACAGATATGTATGACCATCACTACAGTTAACTTTATAGTATCTCATTACCTCAGAAAGAAAAGCAGTACTCTTTAGCTGCCACCTACCCCCAACTTCCCATCCTGCCGCCCCACCCTAAGAAATCACGACTGTAAACTGGGTACTGTGGCATATACCTATGTTCCTGGCACTTGGGAGGCTGAGGCAGGAGGATGGCTGTTTGAGCCAGCCTAAGCTATGTAGTAAAATCTTGCCACCCCCAAAAATATAAAATTAAAAAGCATGAGTTTATTCTTGAGATAAAGTCTGTACCGTTAAAACTGGTCTTACACTCATAATGTAGCCTACACTGCCCTCAAATTTGCAGTGAACCTCCTGCCTCAGCCACCCAAGTGCTGGGCTTACAGGGGTGTACCACAATACCCAGCTCACCATTTTTTGAACTTATTTTTACATTTTAAACTTTCACGTGAATGAAGTCATATAGTATGTGAGCTTTTTTTTTTTAGTATGTGAGCTTTTATAACTGTCTTTCACTTATAAAAAATCTAAGTTCCATTTGTTACTTATGTCCAAACAATATTGTTATATGGATGAATTATGTTTATACACTAAACTTTTTGTGGGGGAGGGGTCAAGACAGGGCCTCCCTGTGTAGTTCAGGCTAGCCTTCAATTTACTTATATAATCCAAACTGGCCTCAAATTTGTGGCAGTCCTGCCTCAGAGTCCAACAGGCAGGTGCCTGTAGCCTGGCTTTCATTTTCTTGATGGTGTCCTCAAAGCACAAACTTTTTTACTTTAGGTAAGATCCAATTTATCTATTTGTTGTTCATGCTTTTGGCATCATATCTAAGAGTCCTGTGCAAAACCTAAGGTCATGCAGACTTTACCTTCTGTGTGTTCATCTAAAAGCAGTAGGTGCAGTTCTTTTAAGTCTTTGATCCATTTTAATTTTTGTAAATGCTGTACCAAACTATTCTTTTGCAGAGGGATATTTGTCCTAGCACCACTTAGAGAAATGACTCTCTTTGTACACTGAATGATCTTAGCATCTTCGGTGAAAATCAGTTGGCCACAAATTAGTAAATTTATTTCTGAACTCAGTTCTGTTCCATTGATTTTGATGTCTGTTTTCATACCAATATCACACTGTCTTATTGTTTTGAATTTGAGAAGTGAATTCTATTTTTTCAGCGTGGCTTTAATTCTTCCACATCCACTGGAATTTCATATGAATTTTGTTTTTTTGAGACACAATCTTGCTATGTAATCCAGGTTAATCTCAAACTTGATGTGATCTTCTCATCTCCGCCTCCTGAGTGCTGGGATTACAGGCTCATGCTACAATGCCCAGCTACAACTTATTTTTATATACTGATGTGACAGCTTCCAAGTTTGATAAGCTCATTTATTATGGATTCCTTGGGAATGTTTATATATAAAATGCTTCCATCTATGAACATTCATAGTTTGGGAGGGTTAGGGTGCGTAGAGTCCTGCAAATCCCTGATGGTAGAAGCCTTTCCCCTGCAGGAGCAGAATATCTAGCCAGCCTTGAGCATGCCTCCTGCCCCACTTCCCATGCATGTATCTGGTGCAGGTTGGGTAAGAAGCCACCACCAACTTGAGTAGGCACAGCAGCCGCCTCTACTTCTTTTTTCTTGTCTGTCTTAACTAGAACTTTCAGTACACTTGTCTCGATGTACTGAGAGTGGATAACCTTGTCTTGTTCCTGATCTTTGGGGAAAATTATCTATTTTCTCACTATTAAGTATGATGTTATAGTTTTTGCATAACGCACTTGAGCAAGGTGAGGAACTTCTATATTATCTTGGCAAATGGCACTTTAGTAGCTGGAACTCATCTTTACTGAACCTTCTGTCAAATTCCCACTGCTCCTATTACCTTGATTGGCATCACTTTCACCTGTCTTAGATTACATTCCCTAGAGCAGAGCCTGAGAAAGGGATTTTATACGAATGGTTTCTCAATAGCCTGTGAGGTATGGAAGAAAAGACGGAAGAGGGACATGAAAGTTATACAAAGATAGAGGTTCAGGAAATAGGTTTTGCCCCTACTTAGGAACTCTGGAATATAAAGGACCAAATTTGTCTCATGCTGAACAAAGTATGTTTGGGTTTTTTCGTTTGTTTTTATGTATTGAGTACAGGTTCGACAGGGTCTACAGGGTCTCACTACACAGATCAGACTCAAGAGTAATCCTCCTGAACTCCTTGAACCCTGGGAGGTTTTTCAGCCTCCCAAACACTGGGATTATAGGCGTACACCACCATGCTCAGTCTCAATCACTGTCTCAGTGCACACCGGAGACAGTGCCGGCATGGCATGCCAGGAATTGAACCCTGGCTGCTGGGCTCTGCCTAAGCAGGCACTTGAGTCCGCTGAGCTATCTGGCCAATCCAACAAAGTATATTCTGACTACACAATTATTGATAGTGTATCATCACTGACAATGCTACCCCTATTAAAAGCTCAGCGTGCTCTTTGTAGAAGCTGACACCTTATCACTGGCTGTGGTGCTGTCCTGGGGAGGACATTACTTCTCAGGAATGTTCAAAACTGACCTGTTGGCACATGCAGTTTCTCAGGAGACAGCACTGTGAGAACTGCTATGAGCTATTGGCAAGCTGTATCATGAGTACCAATAATGTGGGCTAAGGTCCACTTCTAGCTCTGCTCAGACCCGTTTGTTTCGTATAGTAAGTTAATATTGTCTAGGCAGTTTTTCCAGTGTTCTTGTTTGTCATACTTTCTAGGGACACTTAGTAGATGAATTGCTGCAGTTAATCCTGAAGCTATACAAATCTTCCCAATCAGTCCTACCACCCAGTCTACTTTTCATTTCCACTTCTGCTCATCCAGGTGACTTAACTGGTAGCCTGACCCACACTCTGGCCCTGGTGGCCATAATATTTATCCACAGACTTAAAACAGGATGAGAGGGGCAAGCTATCCCAGGGCTCATGTTAGGCATCCCTTTTCTCTTTGTTCCCACTAGGTAGGATCTTGCCTCCTCATAATGAAGTCAATTATCCCGGATACTATGATAATGTCTTCCTTCGTTTTTTGGTAACTTATTTTCTTTGCCTAGTAAGTCTGGCATAAGGGGCCCGTAATGGGATGGCAATCACATCTTCAAGTTTCCCAATGTGCTCACTTTGGCAGCACACATATTAAGTTTCCCAAGATTCTTAAGTTGCACCAGTTGGAAGCATACTCCCTCCAGAAACCAGTGCTTGAAGACCTAGAAAACTTAAAAGCTGTAAAGCAGGTGTGGTGGGTGCATATCTGTAATCCCAGCTGTTGGAACGCTGAGGCAGGAGGACTGAGGTGAGGTCAAGGCCTACAAGTCCAGCCTCGACTACATAGTGAGACCCTGTCTCAAAAAAGCAAAAAATAAAGCTGGGCTTACTGACTGCACACATGTGATCCTAGCACTCAAGAGGCTGAGGCAGGAGGATCATCATGAGCTTGAGACCAGCCTGGGGAACAAAGTGTGGTCAAGGCCAGCATGAACTGTATAGTAAGACCCTACTGTCTCAAAAAAAGGAAAAAAAAAAAAAAAATCAAAAAACTTCTTCAAAAGGCCATCTCAAAAAAAGGGCTGGCCAGATAGATATCTCAGTGGACTAAGGTGCTTGGTTAGCGCAGCAGCCGGGGTTTGATCTCTGGTACGCTGGGAAGCTGTGCCGGCAATTGAGACTGGGCATCGCGACCTACATTTGTAATCTCAGTGCTTGGGAGGCTGAAAACAAGAGAATCACTGCGAGTCCGATTGACATAGTCAGATCCTGTACTAAATACATTAACAACAACAGCAAAGCCATCTTACTGCTCTCCCAGGCCAACAGCTTCCTACTATCAAACAATTTAGTTGGATCACTGGACCCTACTATTCACCTGACCATCAATACGTTCTCCACCAGCATATCTGATTTGCCATTAAGTGGGTTTTCTGTTCCAAGGCATTGTTATGTTGGACTCCTTACCAGTAGAGTCCTGGAGGGCAGTAGTGGCTAAAGTACAAGAGGCAAGACAAGTATGTTATCAGTCCTAGTCAGGATACAGAAATAAAAAAGGGTCAGTATAACCAATTCTCCAATAAGTGGCCATTTGTCTTTAGTAGTGCTCATCTGGGGACTCAGTGTTGGTCTGTTGCTGATAAATTGAACAGTTTATGATAGCAACAGTTATGATAACCTTGGGTTAGAGTGGAATACATGCTAAAAAGCCAACAAACAGCTTCCATCTCTGCCACTGTGGCGATTCTGTTCATAAGCACACTGTACGCACTGGGCCAGCTGCTGTAGTCCTGAACAAATAATCTGGTTCACTGGGTCATGTAGTGCTTGGCTAGTCAATACCTTAAGTACTGCTCACAAATCTATCCAAGTACTTGTCAGCAAACGCTGTTACCTATTTTCCTATGTTGCTCCAAGCCCCGAGTTCATGTACGCTTTATCTCAGGTCACTGTTTCTCCCAAAAGGGATGACCAAAGGTATTACCTGAAGCCCTACACACTGTGATTTGTCTTCATCATTTCAGGGACACTTCTGAGTGGGGTTATTGAGATACTAGAGTACCTGCCTGGCTTGTTTAACATATCAAGCCAAGCCACACATGAAGCACAGCTGTATTTTCCACTCCTTTGTCAAATAGCTAAAGGAATTCTCATGCGGTCACAGGTTATCATCTAAGAAAACAGCATGACAAAGGCAGATGATAAGAGGGTGGCAGTGGCTTGGGACCCTCCAATCAATCTTACTTTTTGGGTGTGGTGGTGAATGCCTGTAACCCCAGCACTCTGGAGGCTGAGGCAGGAAGAACATTGCAAGTTCAATTGAACTGGGCAATTGAGTTTAATGTCAGCTCAAACTGTAGAGGGGGACCCTGTCTCAAAAAGATAAAAAACAAAGCAAAGCAAAACAAAAACACTGACTTACTTGAGCCACCAAGTTTGCTTGGGCTGCTTCCTGAAGGTACCATCTGTGTTCTACGATGGATTGCTGATATATCCACTGAACCTGGACTTGGATGGTCTGAAAATAGCCAGCTGGTTGTACATGGCAATTGGTCACATAGCTTTTAGGGGGCAGAATCTCTACTGGTGCCTAGCAGCGTGAACAGTGGTGCACGCCTTATAATCACAGTACTTAGAAAAGCTGAGGCATATGGATCACGAGTTCAAAGCCAGCCTACCAAGGCCATCTCAAAACAAAACAAACATCTGACAAAGCAATGGGACTACTACTTAAGTTTTCAGCAGTGTACTGTTATCAGCCATAAACCATAAAATGTCTGCAAAGGGTAGACAAGTGAACCTAAATGAGGATGTGATGGAGACTCACAGCCCTATCCTTTAAGTCTTTAAGGGTAGAGCTAGTATCTGCCCTTTTACCCATATGTAGTATCACTTTTTTTTGAGACAGGGTCTCACTATACAGTTCAGGCTGGTCTCCAACTTGCACCAATCTTCCTGCCTCAGCCTCCCAAGTCCTGGGATTACAGGTATGCGCCACCATGTCTGGCTTGTAGTATCACTTTTTACTATTTTGAGAAAGGTGCACGTGTGGTTTGAGAGCATCCACTTGGCTTTTCTGTCAACTATGAAGTGTTCGTTGTTTGCCAACATTTGGAAACAGAAGAAATAAGTATAAAGTAGGTTTTAGGCCCATCAGGCAGATTGAGGCCAGCATTCCATTTCTTACCTGATTCCATTTTTTTTTTGGCAGGACTGGGGTTCGAACTCATGACCTTGCACTTGCCAGACAGGCACTTGTGCCACAGAGCTATCTCCCCAGCCTGATTCCATATCTCCCTAACGTGATTAGAGTGCAACCAGGGGGGTTGAGGTGGGCAAGGACTCCTGTGGTGTCTTGGGTACTTGGGTGTGTCAATTTAGGTTCTGTATCCCCATTTCCCAACTCTTCTGGATATCCTTTTCCTAGTGTGTAGTTAACTAAACAAATGCCTCTCTTTTGCCTGATGGTTTTTTAAGTGTAAGAATTACAATAAGCTTAGGAATTAAGACAAAAAATTGTGCCTCTCCTATTAAATTACTGGCCTCAGCCATCACAATTTTTGATCTCTATTATTTATTATACTGGCTTCCCAATTATCTTGCTCCTAGCACCACCCATGTTCAATTAGCCATGTCTACTTCGTTGCTAAGCCACACCACGCCTTGCATCTAAGAGCTAAGTGTTGCCCGCCAGCATTTGCCAAGATCCCACTGCTCCTAGGAAAACCAATTATTAAACATTTTCCATCTGACTCAATCTAGAGATAGCAGGCAGATAGCTTAGCGGAATAAGTGCTTGCCCAGCAAGTGCAAGATCCTGAGTTCAACTGCTAGTACTGCAAAAAAGAAAAAAAAAAAAAAAAAAAAAAAAAAAAAAAAAAAAAAAAAAAAAAAAAAAAAAAAAAAAAAAAAAAAAAAAAAAAAAAAAAAAAAAAAAAAAAAAAAAGCCACTTCCGAAGTTCTCAGAACTGATGGTAATCCCTTCATCAGTGCTTTTTTTATTGCTTTTGTTGAAAACAAAAACAAAGAAAGCCTCCCAGATCCTTCAGAGGAATATGGTCAACTGCTGGCCTTTTCTGTATGGTCTGCCATCTGCACTTCATTTAATGTGGGCCACTGTTTTCTCCAAGTTCCCCAAAGCCATCTCAACAACGTATTATAAATGTTCCTATTATGCAAATTTCATATGAATTCATGAAGCCATCCATAAACCAAAAATTTATTAGCTAACATACAAAATTTTGGATCAAAAGGGCATTTCCTGTAAAGCTGAACAGCAGCATAAAAGTTTCATTAAACCTAAGCCTTTTTATTTTTTAGTTCTGATGCTGGAAACTTAACCCAAGGTCTTCACACTGAGCTAAATCCTCATCCTGTTTTGTAACTGTTTTTTGAGAGGTCATGGTAAGTCACTGAATTGCCCAGGTTGGGCTTGAACTTATGATCCTCCTGCCTCAGCTTCCGAGTGCTAGGATTTCCTATGTATACTATCATGCTCAACTTATAATAGTTATTTCTTAAACTGTAGAAACAATGGGCTAGAGGGGCCGGGGAGATAGCTCAGGGGTGCAAGTGCCTGCCTGGCAAGTGTAAGGTCCTGAGTTTGAGCCCTGGTTCTGCAAAAAAAAAAAAAAAAAAAAAAAAAAAAAAAAAAAAAAAAAAAAAAAAAAAAAAAAAAAAAAAAAAAAAAAAAAAAAGGCTAGAAAAGCACTAGAAGCTGAGTGTGGTGACACATGACTATAATCCTAGCACTTGAGAGGCTGAAGCAGGACTGCCACAAGTGAGGCTAGCCTGGGCTATACAATGAGTTCAGGGCCATCCTGAACTATATAGCAAGACCCTGTTGCAAAAGCAATAAGGAATTGCTAGGCATGTTCCTAGTGACATATTCTTGTTACAGGACAAATTCTCTAAGGCTGGCCCTCACATGAGAGAACTACAAATACACAATTGTGTTGTTTGGCTAGGATCTATGGAGAGATGAGCGGAGGGCCCCAAAGCAATATTACTCAAAGGTGTTTTGCAGACTTGCGCTCATCTTTGGACGTTTTGGTGTTGTCTTACCAATTTATGACACAAGGAATTAAAAATTCAGGGTGTTCAGAAACTAGCACTTGTGATATCCAAATGCATGACTGTAGACTCCAATCTGAACAGGACGTGGACAGCTTGGGTGCTGTCACACTCACATGTGAATTGCACATTGTTCACGGGCAGTAGGACCACATACTGTACATGAAGGACGAGGCTTTTAAAGAACAAAACACCTGGTTCTTCACCACACATAGTTTGAGCAGGGCTGCCCTAGGATACCAAGCTGTATTCCTATACAAGTCCTAAAATAATTCAAGAACTGTTTTTTTTGCTTGTTTTTATGGTACTGAGGAATGAACCCTCAGGGCCTTTGCACTGAAGAAACGTTATGCTGGAGATAGAGAATCAACAGAGGTCAACAGGCTCATGTTCAATCAAAGTAAAAATAAAAATGAGTGCCTTGGAAACAAAGCTAAGTTGGGCATCTCTCAGATGCCTGGACTAAGCCTGGTCAGGTCGCCAGAAGTGACAACAACAAAAGAAAACAGGGACAAGGTTCCAAGGGCAAGGACCTTTTGTTCTCCCCCCCCTCCTCTTTATTCCAGTCATTTTTTGGCTAGAACTTTTAGGAAGAGAATTTTGGCTTCCAGGCACCATAAACATCATCACAAGTTCGCTTATCTCTCTAAGTGTAGAGGAGTTTCACGTTCAGACTTAGGCTCTTTCATGCTCTGAGAAGTTACAGTAGCTGGGCTTTCCCCAACAGCCTGAGGAACAAGAACATTTCCTTCCTTTCTAATGCCATGGAGTGTATAAGATTTTTCCCCCAGAACTGGGGACTGAACTCAGGCCCCTGCACTTGCCAAGCAAGCGCTTATTCCACTGAGCTACCTCCCCAGCCCCAGGTATATAAGATCTTTAGGGAGTGAAAAGTTCTATCCCAAAGTAAATGACATGTCAGGAGCCCACAGTGACTCAGATGATGAATGTTAATTTGTTTTGGCAAGTTACTTTCCAAGGAAACAAGACAGCCTGGGCTGATCAGACCATCTACCACATGACGGTCAAAGTCCATAGATAGACTCAGAAAGGGAAGGTCAGCTCAAATTTAGAAAATGTGTTAAAAGTATATTATTAATTATACCGTATGAAGTTAAATATAATACCAGTTGAAGGGCTTTACAGATTAAACTACTCAGGAGAAAAAAATGAAAGACGATAGCTATCATCTCCTTTGCCAAATGAGGTATAGGCTGAGCTGAATAGTAAGAAAGGTGGAGGGGCCCAGAAATATTATAGATTCCCACTTTACAGCTTACAGAAACTGAGGAAGACTGGGGAGAGACCTGGATGAAAAGCTGACCATACTCCTCACTCATAAGATTTATTAGACACTGCCCCAGAGGGCCTGCAGGAAAACAGACCTGCCTGTTCTCCTCTCCCTTTCCCAAGCACATTCCTAAACTATGGCTTCTAAGGGAATCAGATGTCTCAAGCCAAGACATACTGGGAGCAGAACAGCTATTCATTTGCCAGACCTGACACTACAATTATGTGTTTGCCAGGGAGGTGAGGAGCCATGAGTGGTGGATGGGGCCTTCTCCTTTATGTTTGGACTCAGAAGAGCTGGAATAAATAAAAAAGATAAAAGAGGGCAGGCAGAGGTCAAAGCAAGTCAGAGGCTGGGTTCATGTAGATTATATGGCATCACAGAAAGATCCAGGGTAGCCACTTAAGGAGTTGAGGGAGGGCTCAGCACCTAGAGAGAAGAAAAACACCAGAGCTTCTATTTCAGCTCTACTGTGATGAGAAGCCAAAGCCCTTTCCCTTTAGAGAATTTTGATGGTCTGTGTGAAGGCAAGAGGCCATGGTGTCAGACCTATAGCCCAGCCCAGGCCGTTTCTCTCCATTCCCAAAGGCCCTGCCCAAGAAAAGTACAGAAATAACAGTCCCAGGTCTCTGCTCTTGTTCCCCAGATTCAAAAGTGTCAGAAGGCACAAAGACCCTGGAATTAAAAAGTGTACATCGGCATGGCCATATATAACATTTTGGGAGAGGGAAGAAGGTACACGCCCCAGAGGGGATGCCTTCTTTCACCTGGCAGGAAGCTGGGTTTTTGCTAGTAGCAGAAACCACAATGGAAGAGGGCTCATACAAATAGCCTGCAGAACAGATCCTATTCCTAGAAAGACAGGAAAAGCCTCAGCTGGTATGGCACAGTCTTAAATGGGATGTTAGAGGACAGTAGGCAGATCACTCCTGCAGGCAACAGTCCTGCCTCAGTTCCCAAAGGTTCTGTAGACTCCAGATGTTCCCCACAGCTGGGACTCAGGGAGGAAATCGTGTTGTATGTTTCACATGATCAGACACTGTTCACCAGTAGCACCCGGCGGGCCCGCCAGATTGAGGGCATCCAGGTCAAAGTTGAGGCCAGGAGGCTGGAGAAGAGATGAGGGGACTCAGATAACTGCACATATTTCAGATCAGCACTTTTGAGCATCCACTCCTAGCAGCAATAACTAGCACGTTAGGTGGAATCACTGCAGATTATAGAGTTCTGGAAACTAGGGGCTCAGATTAAAACCCAGAAGACATACTCACCATCTCCCCAGCCAGCTCTTTTGGAGGATGGCCCAAATCCTGTAGCTGGAAAAGAAAGAACATGAGGTAAGATAAAACAAACAACCTCAAAAGGGCTAGGGAAACAGCTCCGTGGCAGAAGTGCCTGCCTGGCAAGTGCAAGGTCATGAGTTCGAACCCAGGTCCCACAAAAAACAAAACAAACAACCTCAGAAAACGCACACACAAAAAAATGATTAGCAATGTCTGACTTCCTCTGACCATGCAACGTGGCCTCTCTTGTGCTCCTCCCTCTGCCTCGCCGAGCTGGCAGCATAGCATCCTTCTTGGATACCTCTCCCTCTTAACACCCAAGTGGACCGCATTAGTGGGCAGATAGCAAGTGGAGGCCTCACCTGCTGCATAAGATCTAGCACCATCTCAAAACGAGCCTTGTGAGCAGCCTCGCTATCTGTGGGTGTCTCAGCTTCAAACTGCTCACATATTTTGCCCATGACATTGTGCTGCTCCTGATATTTTTCAAATTGCTCTGGAGGTAGAGATTCTCGGTGACTCTGTAACCACTCTGGATACTAAGGAAAGAGACAAGGGGTTAGTAAGATTTAAGCGAACAACGGTAGGGAAGGGAAGGGAGACATGGGAGAAAGAATCAAGTCCATCATAAAAAGTAGATCACCTGGCTCTACTTGCATTATGGTCACTACAGACTGGCAAAATATTTTTGTAAAGCACCAGGTAGAATTTCAGACTTGGAGGGCTTTCTGTGGCCTCTGTAACATATTCTTGTCCGTTATTCTTCGTTTAGTAATAAGCCTTTAAAAGTTTACAAACCAGCCAGGTATGGTGCTACATGCCTGTAATCCCAGCATTGTAGAAGTGGAGGCAGGAGTGTTGCAAATTTGGGCCTTGCCTGGGCAACCTGGCCAGTTAGTGAGACCCTGTCTTAAAAAAAGGAACCAGGATATAGTTCAGTGCAAAAACCCTGGATTTAGTTCCTTAGTACTGGGGGAGGGGAAGTGTCAAACCTATTTTTAGCTTAAAAGCTCAACATATATCATATACTCTGGTCTGTTAACTTCTCTGCACTATTCCTTTCATTTTTAATCAATGTTGCCTTGTTTTTTTTTTTGGTTGTGTTTTGTACCAGGGATCAAACTCAGGACCTTGTGCTTCCCAGGCATGTGCTTATACAGCTGAGTTATATCCCTGGCCATTAAGACACTTCTATACCTCTTTTATCTCTCCAGTCAAACTTTAAATTCTTTGATAGCAGAGATCATTATTTAAACTACTCTTTTTGAGGGTCGGGGAGACACCTCAGTAGAATAGGTGCTTGCCTGGCAAGCACATGGGCCTGAGTTCAATCCCTGGTTACCGCAAGAAAAAAAAAAAAAAAAGATTCAGTAAACTACTCTTCTGTTTTTCTTTTGCAGTACTGGGGATCAAACTCAGGACCTTACACTTGCCAGGCAGGCACTTAAGCAGCTGAGCTATCTCCTTGGCTGAAACTACTCTTAGAAGTATATATAACTTAATGCCCTAGTAAATCCTCAGTGAATCCTTGTTGGAGAAATGAATGAAATCAGAAAAACAACGGGTTGATCAGACCACTCAAATCTCGGGCTAATTTACAGAAACTAGGATTTCCTCAGCATTTCTTCTACCTCTGCATTCTCAGGGTGGTAGCGTTATTTTCTCAGAGATGTAACCCTCCACTTACCCCCAACTCTTTTTTTTGTCTTTTTGAGACAGGGTCTCGCTATGCAGTTCAGGCTGGCCTTGAGCTCACTTTTATAGCCCAGGCTGGTCTGGAACTCACACTGATCCACCTGCCTCAGACTTTCAAAGGCTGGGATTACAGGTGTGTGCCACCACACACCTGGGTCCCCAAACTTTTTTTTTTTTTTGCGGGACCAGGGATTGAACACAGGCCCTTGTGCTTGCCAGGCAAGAGCTTATTCTACTGAGCTATTTCCCAGGCCCCCTCCCCCAACTCTTTTTGTACATTCAAGTTACTCTCTACAGGTTCTGAGAAAAGTAGCGCAGACAATCACATGAAGGTCAAACAGAGAAGCAGAGGGCCAGGGATATAGCTCGTGCCTGGCAAGCACAAAGTCCTGAGTTCACTTTCTAATTAAAAAAAAAAGAGAGAAAGGGAGAGAGAGAGAGGCAGAAAAGAAATGGAAATCCACAAACCTTCTCTGTGATCTCCTTCAGTGACGGGTACAGCACATCCTTGGACAGTAGGTTCTGCATGATACTCTGCATGATGGGGAGGATGTTTCCTTCTCCATCCCCTTCATCCATGCCCAGCCCTTCCATGGCCTTGTTCAGTTCCTCATCTGACATGCCTGAGTTCTACACCGGACAAGGGAGAGGTAAATTCGTGTACTGCTTCCTGGGATACTTACAACTCTTTTAGGTAGGAAAGAAGTATCTAAACATGCCTATTTCAAAATAATGTGGCAGGGACAGGCTAAAAAAGATACCCAGGAGAAGCATCTATTTTTTGAGACTGCAGGTGAAGTGTGAAAGTGAGCTCCCCATGCCATACCATCTATTCCCTCTTACCTGAAGATCAGTGGCATTTTTGGCTAGTCCACTTAATGTCTCCTTTAGGCAAGTAGTAAACTCTTGCTGGGAAGTTGCATCACTGCCTAGAGGAGATTAAAACAACTAGGATCATTTAGTGTTTTAACAGTTTGCCTACAAAGAATAACCTAGTTATCGACTGGGATATGAAACTAGAAATCACTATCACTTCAAAACTGTGATTAGTCTACTGTGACTTCCACAGTCATTTCACAAACCTATATAGATTGTACATCAGTTTATTTTTAACATTCACCCACAATAACTTTGTTCTTTCAGTCAATTTTAGATAATCTTTCTATTACTTTCCAACCTATCTTACCCTTTTCTTTAGGCAAGGTTCCTATACCTTCCTTCTCCCATTGCCTTACCCCACCCCACGTCTGTGACATCATAATTGCTTTACTGAGAATCCTGCTGTCAGATATTTTCCTTTGACTGGAGTCTCCTCACCCACTCTCCCAGCAGCCTCAGAGAGCTTTTGGAATTGTTCCACCAGGTGGGGCTCTTCCTCAGCCAACTCCTTCATTGCCTTCTCAAACTCTGCAGTAGCTTGGGAAGCCAGCTCACTGTCGAACAGTTCCTGGAAAAACTTCTCTTGGGAGGCGAACAAGGCATCCTGAGGGGAGTCATGGGAAAAATGCAACTCTTATGGTGCCATACTGTTCCTGGCTTCTGACACAAACCTAGGTTATAAGTTCCAGGATATGCAGCACGTCCCTCCTACCATCTCTATTGGATCAATCCATCTACCTCTCCCCATATGGGTGGCAAAAAAGGCACTTGCCTACTGAGGAAAGGGTATGAGTTGGAATGATCAATTCCACCCTTTAAACCTCCTCTTTTTTCAAGGAACTTCTCTGAGATCCCTCTACTCAACCTCGAGTCCTTATTTTACAAGGACTAAGACCAGTAAGAACACTCAGTAGCCAGGCCGTCCCAGCACTTGGGAGGCTGAGGCAGGAGAATCAGTGTGAGCTCAAGACCAGCCTAGGCTATAAAAAGTGAGCTCAAGGCCAGCCTTAACTACACAGCGAGACCCTGTCTCAAAAAGACAAAAAACAAAACACACTCAGCAATGTGAAGCCAAGACACCCTCCCATCTCCCCTCTGGCCCCCAGGGGCCTGCCCACCTCTCTCCAGCACTACATACCCATCCCTCCCTCTCCCTTGAGGGATTGGTATTTATACTTTGGCTGTGTCTCCTGGCGATCTCTTCTGGGGCCCTGAAGCATCGGGGGCCGTGGTGGTAGGAAGGGGTGCAGGGGAGGGTTTGGCTTTATCGAAATCATCAAGAGCACCTTCAGAGACAAGAGACAGGGTGTGTGTGTTGGGGATGGATGAGAACACAAAGCTGAGCGGTTTCTGTGCAAAGCACTGGAATGACCTTTTACAGTCCCAGCCCTCCCCCCTTTCTTTTTGGAATCTCTCTCTCCTAACTCACTGATCTATAAGCCTCTCAACCTCCTTTAGGATTACCTAAATTTTGTGATTAAAAAAAAAAAAAAAATCCCTGAGCCTGGTGTGGTGGCACAGGCCTGTAATCCCAGAACTTGGGAGGCTGAGGCAGGAGGACCGGTGAGAGTTCAAGACCAGTCTCGGCTATAAAAGTGAGCTTAAGGCCAGCCTCAACTGCATACTGAAACCCTGTCTCAAAAAAAAAAAAAAAAAAAAAAAAAAAAAAAAAGAAATCCTTCCTAAGATGAAATGTCTCCATTTAAGAGTTGGGGGAGAGGACTGAAAAGGTACTGGTGAGAGCTCTTCATCTCCATGTTATAATAAATGTCCAGAAATCTCATCTAAATACCTAATAGGAGCAGAAGTCACAGATGTCCTTATCTCTCTGAGCTCCCATTATATCTTTTTTTTTCCGCTCCCCCGCGGAACCAGAGATTGAACTCAGGACCTTGCACTTGCCAGGGAAGTGCTTATTCTACTGAGCTGTCTCCCCAGCCCCTCCTATTATATCCTTAAAGTGATTAATCTTTGTCAAAAACAATACAAGATGTTCTACCCAGCTTTCCATTAATCTTGGTACTGGCACAATCTAAAGGACTCCACACTCCACTGCAGGGTGTTACACTCTTGTATTATCCTACAAAGTAATTCTTATCAAGGTCCTACAGCCCTCTCTGGCCTCCTCTCTGCAGATAACCCTGTGCCTTCAGTCACTTGGCACACCTCACTGTTTATATTCACTTTCCTACTGGCCCTCCTGTATGTGACTGAGAAAGAGACTTAAAAAAAAAAAAAAAGAAAAAGAAATTCAACTCTGTCCTGAAAAGCCTGTGTTGTCACCAACACTCTCTCTTGCCAGGCCTAGGCAAAGGGCACTGGCCTTTCAGGAAGAACATCCAATTTATCAGGAAGATAAATTGAGATCTCTTCATCCTCAATTTCTCAAAATAATGGAAAAGAAGTCTGCCTTTGCTATTGACGTGATAAAACAACTGGAAGGCTCTCGTAAGACAAAAAGACCGAGAAACATGCCTTTTGTGCTAAGAAAGGCAAGAAGCGGCATAGAACGGAGCCCTACGGGCTTAAGAGTGAAGATAAGTCATCTGTGCCTGCAGCGCTGCCCACCGAGAACTGACTGCTGATACTGGCCTAGGCGGAGTTCAGACTTCGAGAATTTACTCGTTTAAGGCAATTGGAGGAGAATCGTGAACCACCACCATACTGTTACCATTCCTCCCCTCCCGCAGGAAGATTAACTGAGCAGCTGAGGGGCCCAAGGTGAATTCCCTAGCTTCCGCGGCGGAGGAGGGACAGGGTGACGTGAAGATTTTCTATGGAGTCGCAGGCTAGACCTTCGCCCCTGCCAACCAGTGGACTGACTCTCCCGCTCCGCCCCAAGAATCTCAGGCTCCTTTAACCCCCAGAATTGGTCCTCATGCTCGCCCACTTCGGGCTTTTCCTGTCACGGGCTCTTACTTTCCAGAAGCTCCTCCAATTCCCGGTCCGCTTCGGCAGCAACACTAGTGTCTTGCTCAGAGGCGGCCATCTTGCTGCCTCCGACTTGCCGTAGGAGGCGGGACTCCTGGCGCGCCGGCTGCCCCGCCCCCTGGCCCCGCCTCCCCCGGCTTGTGCAGCCAATGGAATCCTTGGTTTGTGGGGAGCCGCCATTTTTAAAGGGACCAGAAACTGTGAGGCTTTGTTTTTGTTTTTCCTTTTGCAAAAAAAAAGGAGCCTCTGGGCCGGCGAGATGGTTCAGTGGTCTAAAGCGCCTGCTTAGGAGGGCTCAGGCAACTGCGGGGACTGCAGTTCGATCCCCGGCACCACATGCTGCGCCAGCGCCACCACCAGGGCAGGCTGAGCCAGCCACAAAATGAATAAATAAAGAAACAAACACAACAAGCAAATAAATAAAAATAAAATTAAAAAAAAAAAGGAGCCTCTATGTATTATGAATTTGGGACAGGATGTACAGAGTCTCACCACGTAGATAAATGTTTCTCCTGTTTTCAGTCTCCCAAACTGTGAGATTACAGGCATGCACCACCATGCCTAGTCTCAGTCGCCCTCGGCAGAACCCAGGGACTGGGCCGGCAGGGTACCCCGGGGATCGGACCTGGGTCCTTGGGCTCTGCCAAAGCAGGCGCTTTAATCCACTGAGCCATCTGGCCGGTCCGCAAAGAGCCTTTAAAAATGACATTATACTGTTACGTTTTGCCTGGTTGATTACTGGCCTGGAGTCTTTGCTCAACTTCTCCCATGACCTGGAGAAGCTCTTCCGTTGTGTATTACAGAGCTTTGGATAAGCCAGATGAGGACAAACTGCCTGAAAAGAACCAGAATCTATGCATTTATCACCGAGAAGGTAATTACGATGCATGTCATTATTTCCCTCCTCACTTCCTTTAATATTTCACCCAGCTAAGTAAAATTACAACCCCTGCTCCCATCCCCCTTCTCTTAACACTGAACACTGATCTACTATGTACCTATTTGTCTTGTTCATTATTTGCCTCCCCCAACCTCCACAGATTTTGAGGGCCTTAAAGGTAAGGATTTCCGCTGTTGTCTTCACTGCCATATTTTCATCTCCTAGGCTAGGGTTTGAAACTTAGTAGGCGCGGCACTCAAAATGTAGTAGGGCTGGCTAGTTACTCTCCCAGACCCAAGTCAGGCTCACTTCTTTGCCTAACTAAGTGGTATTATTTACTATTCTCCATGAGAGCTGTCAGGACTCAAGGGCAGCAACTTGGAATTCAGTTTTAGAAAAGGTGACTCTAGAACCTTAGACTGAGCAAGGGAATTTGCAGAGTGGCAGCTGATCTGCCTTTCCTGATTTATCTTCTCACACAGAACCCAACTAACGCTGGAGTGAAGACAGGAAATGCTCAAGCAGCGGCCGCTCCAAGCGTTTCCTCATTAGGAATTTGTCTGTTCAGATCTGTTAGGGTATAACAACTAAAAGAAGTATTAAATCTGTTTCAGCACTTAGCTGAAAATTTGAAGATTTTGCGCTGAGCAGGGGATCAGGACCAGACCTGCTGAAACTAGGTGATTTGGGATAGCCAGAGGTGAGGCTAAAATCACACGCAAAAAGTAGAAGTTAAGAGACTTCAAAGAGGCAAGCATAGGATGCTTTAGAATTTTAAACGGGAGAAATCTTATTATTTTCTTAATTAATTTTGTTGGTATTGGTGTTTATTTTTTTACACAGGCTCTTGATAGGTAGTTCAGCTTGGTTTTGAACTCTGTAGTTCAGGCTGGCTTCAAACTCAAAGCAGTCCTCTCGCCTCCGCCTCCCACATGCTGGGATTACATGTGTGTCCCACCATGTCCAACTTAGAACAGTTTTGATAAACATAATGATCCCATTCATCATAGGGAATTTGTACTGGTACGTACTATATTTTGATTGTTTTTCTGCCATTCCCCTCCTCTTCCCTTCAACCCTTCTTTCCTTATTTACAAAAGTATATATATATATATATATATATATATATATATATATATATATGCTTTGTATACACATAGCCTTTTCCCTTCCTTTTCTTCTTCCTCTCCCCTCCTTTGCTCTCCTTCCCATTTAAACATTTTTTTTTCCTACTTTCCAGTTTATGACATCTACTTTGATCCTTATTTACCACTTCAGTTTATAATACAAGAGAAACACTGTACCTACCTGGTGAGTGAGTGAGACTGCCTGGAGCCCACCAGAAACTCATTCAACCTAGCAACAAAGCCAGGCATGAGAGAGGAACTTCATCCATCAGACAGGCCCAGTGTGGAAAGCTGCCACAGCACTCGCTGCAGAGAGACTAGAGACAATACCTATCCAGCTGATGCAGGAGCAGAACATCTTGCCAGAGTAGCAGAGCAGGTTCCACTCCAAGGGATGCAGCAGGAAAAAGTGGAGCTCAGCAGCCAGTCCCAAGCCACACCAACCTGGACAAGTTTAAACAAGGTAGATCCAGATCTGGTGCTAAGGTAAGAATTGTACAAAAGCTCTACATCAATCGTCAGAGGACAGGGCTATACAAAATGACAAAGAGAAGGTGCAAAATGTGCTCTCAGGCCCCCAGCCCACTCAGAACAAATACAGGAGACGATAGCATTGAAGAAATTGGAAATCACACACCTGTTGGAAATCTTTGAAATAATAGCATCCAAAGTAAAGAAAAAAGTACAGAAAGGTATAGAGGAAATCAGATCAGAAATAATTTCTGAAGTAAAAAAGAAGTGATAACTATAATGAAAGAAGTGCTACGTGTTTCGAAAGACACTGATAAAAAAATAGAGAATAGAAAAATGATGGAATCCTTGCATGAGCACTATAGGAAGGTAATAGAATGTATGAAGCAAATTTAAAGTGCTATATGGGTACTTAAAACCTCAATCACAAGCTGGCAAGACAGTTTCAATGAAAATGAAAGTAGACTTTCAGACCTTGAAGGCACCATTAGAGCTAGTGAAGAGATAAGAAAAGATCTCTTAATAACAACTAGGATGCAAGAAAAAAATCATTCCATCTGCAAGATGATGCAAAGATCAACAATATAAGACTAATAGGCATCAGTGAGAAAGGAGTCTGTACAAATGATATAAAGAGTATGGGCAGAAGTAATAGCAGAAAACTTCCCAAATATGGGGAAACAATTTTACATCCAGGTAACTGAAGCATATAGAACTACAAATAACAGCAACCCAATTAAAACCACATTCAGACATATAATAAGCAAGATTCCAGAAATTTGGCACAGGAACAGTATACTAAAAGCTGCTAGAGAAAAGAAACATCACATTTAAAGGAAAACTCGTTAGGATAATGGCAAATTTCTCCTTACAAATCATCAAGTCAAGAAGAGCATGGAGCAGAGTACTTCAAGTCTTGCAAGAAAACAAATTCCAGCCCAGACTGCAGTACCCTGCAAAACTCTCCTTCAAGTTCAGTGGAGAAGTGAAATACTTCCATGACAACAACTAAAAAATTTAATGATATCAAAGCCAACCCTCCACAGTTTTCTAAAAGATATTCTTAGAGGGATCAAAATGACCACAACTCTGTGAAGGAGAATGGAAAGAACCCACCAAATAGGGCAAAGAATTAAACACAGGAGAAAAAGAGGTATACAAAAGCAGTCTTTCAACTATTCTTTTATATACAGCAGCAGAATATGTCCATCAGCATATTCTACAATTGGACTTCTCCTGCAC